>JAPMJR010000031.1:790565-838065 GCA_029783895.1 Triplophysa bombifrons | reverse complement strand
TTCTGACTCAGAGCCACAGCTTAAAACATCTAGAATCTCAAATGTTTTCCAGTACAAAACTAAATGGGAGATGAGAAAATGGAGTATCCGCACTACAAAAAAATGATATTCTTACTTGAAGACTGTTTGTCTTGTTTTCCAGTAAAATTGTCTGAAAAATTCCTCTCAATATGAAAATTGGACACGGATACATCAAGAATCCCTTCTCTATACCCTAGATAGAAGAGATAGAAGAGGTCCAAAAAGAGCACTTTACTATCGAAGATCATCTAAACCATGAACCTGTGTGTGTTAGAAATCACACCTGAAAACTCAAATACTGATAGAACGACGCCCCATAACCAGCCATAACAATCAAGATCACACACAAAATAAATAAATACATTAAAACAACAGTCTCAAGACTTTTGAAGGACCTGGCTAGGTTGAGATTTTGCAACGATCGTGAATTGCTGGTGATTTTTCAGATATTTTGTTAACATCATTAAGGTGACAGAATATAAAACTTTTTTCATACTGATGTGTCAGAAACAATCACTTTTTTAACTATCTCAATATGACTTTTTAGGGTTACACAGATTTTAGGATGATTTTGAGGCAGTCTTAAGACTATTTGAAGAGATAGTTCACCTAAAACCATAAATTCTGCCATCACACTCAAGTTATTCAAAGCCTGTTTTTCCTTGTTCTGCTAAACACAAGCAAAGATATTTGTAAGAATGTCAGTAACCAAACAGATCTCATCCACAGTACTGCCATAGTAGGGAAAACAAATACGGGAGTCAATATGTGGATGAGATCTGATTGGTTACTGACATTCTTACAAATATCTACCTTTGAGTTCAGCAGAACAAAGATATTCACGCAGCTTTGGAACAAACTTGGGTCGAGTCAATAAAGACAGAATTTTCATTTTGGCTAAACTGACCCTTTAACGCCGCCTGCATTACGTTCATTGACATTTACATTCTACACCCAGCAGAACAAAAAGAAAGCGAAACTCAGATATGTGAATGAAAAAAAAGAGGTTGATATTCGGACAAACACTGCTGTGGGAAACACCCAGACAGGGTCTACAACACAAGTGTTCTGGTTTTGTTGTCATGTTGTAAACAGAATCTTATTGATTCAAACAGAGGCACTTTAGATTACTCGACTATGCACATGACGGCGTCGCTTAGGATCATAAAGCGTTCTTGTTTTGTCTTTATGCTCCTGCGATGTAGACGGGGTGTAATACACACGTGCATGCATGCATTCCCTCTGTCTCTCGCACACACACATCTGCTGTTGGGCTCTAGCGGCTCATTGAGTTTTTCCTGCCGGGTCTCATGATGAAAGGTGGGGGGGTGAGGTAAGAATTGGACGCTTTATGCCATATGGTCACACACTCTCCAACGTGAACTCCACATAACACACACTGACACACAGCTGGAGCTGGTTAGTTAGCACGGTGTGTGTGTGTGTGTGTGTGTGTGTGCAGTTTCTTTACATAGTTTAGGGTCTCTCTGTTCATCCGTGACATTAGGCCTATAGCTGTATATCAGTCTACATGCTTTGATATCACACAGAACACACAACACAGTGAATATTTGTACATACATAACGCTTCTGCATTTAACAAATACTTCCATAGTTTGAATAGATACAGCAGAAAATACCTGCTGGTTTAACATGATCATGGAAAAGTATAACAATTGGTTTGATAATTAATATTAAGTATTTTGTGGGGAATAATATACTTCTTTTGTTGAAATACTGTATTCATAAATGTATTTTTTTTAAAGTCCCCCTTAAGTTAATGGTTTTTCAAGAGGAGTTTCCTTTTTATGTTGATTGTTTTGAAGAGGTGAATAGTACAAAAGCTAAATATTTATATTCTTTGTTGATAGATTTTGTTTTTACAGTGTGATTTTTACACCGTTTCTTTCTTTTCTTTATTTTTGTTCGTTTGTTTGTTTGTTTATATATTTGTTTACGTAGTATATGTGGAATTAATGATGTACAATTCGCTACAGATTGTGGAGGGTGAATGATGATATTGACTTTTTGTTGTTAATCATAAATAATGATAAAGGATTGAAAAAAAAATCCAACCAGCACACTATCAAACATTAAAGGATCAGTTCACCACAAACATGTTTTATTATTCTAAACCCACACGGCTTCTTTCTTCCGTGGAACACACAATGACACACAACGCTACACAAAATAATAGCGACTGACTGACTTTGATGTTGCTTACATCAGTCACACACCAAAAACAATCTTACGATCAAACATCTCCATTTACACGTCACATCCAGCATTAAAAGACAATGTGCTTGAAATAAAACAGCATTAGATGATTTGTGTCTTGTGTTCATAAATCCAATAGTCTAATAGACACAAACAATGTTATTCACCCGTGACCCTGGAAAAACTTACTCTGACTGAAGTCTCTCAAGAGAATCTAACTATTTATCACGAGAGTCAAAGTCTTCTGTAGTTCCATGACATGTCCAGGTCACGTGGCATAAGGAAAATACCACCATATCATTAATAGAAAAAGTATTTTTTATAGATAATCTATGGGGTCAGATTTGTTTCATTATTCTGAATAAATAAACTACGATTCGCAAATAAATACAGAGAGTTTCACAAACATTTTTTAAATCCACAAATGCACAAAAAGCGAACCATAAATATATGTTAGACGTTCCACAAAAATAAATGGAATTCACAAATAAATACAACGACATTTGCAAATAAAAATTATTTACAAATGTATTTTATTGATATATATTTGTGGATCGCTTTCTTCACATTTGTGGATCGCTTTCTGCGCATTTGTGGATCGCTTTCTTCACATTTGTGGATCGCTTTCTGCGCATTTGTGGATCGCTTTCTGTGCATTTGTGAATCGCTGCACGCATTTGTGGATCAGTGCACGCATTTGTGGATCAGTGCACGCATTTGTGGATTGCTCTCTGTGCATTTGTGGATTTTGAAACATTCCTAACGTCAAGACGTGCGCACAATCCACAAATAGGTGGACTCCGCCCACTATCTACGCAAGCCAATCGGTTAACTTCCAATTTTGTTGTCCAATAGGCCACAGTCTAACTTCAGCCAATCACGTTTTGCCATGCACTAAGATTCAGGGAGTTAACATGGCGACTAGTGGCGGTCTAAAATCTGTGTTATACTAAAAAATGATAATGGCCTCTTCTTTATACTATGTAATGATCGCTTGTGTTCTTATACATTGTCCGTATTGTTACATATATGCTGTATTTAAACGTGTATGACTTGATAACAGCGTGCACGGACTGGAGTGGAAAATCCAGGTGACTAGAGAGTCAGGACTGATTTGGTCTGCCAGCCTTTTTATTGTGTTTATGTACCAAAGTGCTAAATTCCGATTTTGTCATTCGATCAAATATGATCTATTACTGCATGGTTAAGCAGCTATTTCGATCCAAACACTCGGCGCGTGCCTCCTGTCAAGTTTCGCAGAGTTTGCAATGCGCACTGCAGCTGTCGGTGTACTATCAGTATAACGATTGCAGAATTAATGTGGGGGAAATCATCAGCATTTTGAATTTCTATGTCATTCATAATTCAAAATAAAACCTAATTTATACAGTCATTTCGGTTTATCCCATTCCTGAATGATCTCTGCTGCTATCGCTACACTGTTCTGTTTACTGTCTAACTCTCTGCCATGACAAAGGATGTCGATTATTTTACTATGATCTTGTGCACACAATATATTCTTAAATTCAACCCCAAAAGTAAATGATGTAAACCTATACAATTTGTGTTTTCGAACCTTACCATAGTAAATATTGGTATAGGCTACAACTGCAGATAATCAATTTACTGTAGATAATGATAATGGATGTGGCAGTGCTCAGTAGCGTGTTAAACGATAAACGTCTCCATTTTACCTGGTGCTAAATAAATTATTATTTTTGGGTTATAATTATGTATATATTGTTGCCTTTTAAATGACATATAGGACAGCTTTAAAATACTGTTTATTTCCATTATTTAATGGCAAATAAAAGCACAACGGGGGCATTAAGAATGCAAGGGAGGCAACACAACTTTTTCTTCGATGAAAAAAGTATGAAGCAAAATATGAAACTGCCAAATAAAAATGAATTGAAGCCAATTGTACAAATGAATGAGTTCTCCATACAAACGCTCAAAAGGCACTGGACATTACTGGGCATTTCAGTAAAGCCATTTTCATACAGAGATCCCCGAAAGTATGCGGAAGGTGTCCCGGGATGACGGGATCGGTTGATATTGGTTTACAATGCCAGTGACCTGCAATTAAAAGGCAATTATTTTGTTTTACTTGATTTTGTTGAGAAAAAACAAGCATGCTCAGGTAGGCTCGAATCAGTCTGTTAACAAAAAAATGGCTCTTCCGCGTCATGTACATCAAGAGACGTACTTTTAAAGATTGCTAAACGTTCAAGTTAATTGAAGTGCTCAAGCATTGTAATTTTGTGTTGATCGATGAAGTCATTTAAAACTTGCTGCATTTAGAGGCGACATAGCCTATTCTCTCTCAATTTCAGTGAACATGCTCGGGACACATACAAACTCCGAATACTAAAACGGATATTTCGGACTTCTGAGCGAATCACTGGTAGACTACTACCGCTATCACTGCAAGAACTTTACTCATCCAGAGTGAGCGAGTAAAATGGCTCACAAAATCTCTCTGGACCCCTCACACCCAGCACACTATCTCTCTGAACTGCTGCCGTCTGGTCAGCGCTACAGAGCCCTGAGCACCAAAACAGCCAAACATAGGACAAGTTTCTTTCCTCAGGCCATCTACCCCATGAACAGTTGAACAGTTAAATGTTCACTGTGCAATACTAAACTACTCACTCACACTTATATTTATTTATTATACATATGTTACTGATTTAATATATAATATAGCTATCCCATTACCTTACACCATTTTTATAGCACCTAATAACTTGTATATATGGCACATGCATAAAATATAGCATCCGGTTCTCTTTTGACATGTATTTTTTTTTCATATGTGTATTGTCTATTACATATTCATTTTTATTATTTTGTTACCTGTGTCTTGTCACTTTATGTGAGCTGTTTAGTAAATGTATTATGCTACTATAGTATTTCTATGTGGGGAATTGTGGATGACTTGTCCCACATGATAATCTTGCAATATAGCCTACTTACGCTGCTGCCACTAAAGACTACGCTTGCTATTGATAATGTATATAACAGGTATCATATGGTTTTGTCATGGCAAAGAGTTAGTAAACAGAACAGTGTAGCGATAGCAGCAGAGATCATTCAGGAATGGGATAAACCGAGATGACTGTAGAAATTACGTTTTATTTTGAATTATGAACGACATAGAAATTCACAATGCTGATGATTCCCCTCAGGTTAATTCTCCCATCGTTATACTGGTAGTACACCGACAGTTGCAAAAAATCGGAATTTAGCACTTTGGTACATAAACACAATAAAAAGGCTGGCAGACCAAATCAGTCCTGACTCCCTAGTCACCGGGATTTTCCACTCCAGTCCGTGCACGCTGTTATCAAGTCATACACGTTTAAATACAGCATATATGTAACAATACGGACAATGTATAAGAACACAAGCGATCATTACATAGTATAAAGAAGAGGCCATTATCATTTTTTAGTATAACACAGACTTTAGACCGCCACTAGTCGCCATGTTAACTCCCTGAATCTTAGTGCATGGCAAAACGTGATTGGCTGAAGTTAGAACGTGGCCTATTGGACAACAAAATTGGAAGTTAACCGATTGGCTTGCGTAGATAGTGGGCGGAGTCCACCTATTTGTGGATTGTGCGCACGTCTTGACGTTAGGAATGTTTCAAAATCCACAAATGCACAGAGAGCAATCCACAAATGCGTGCACTGATCCACAAATGCGTGCACTGATCCACAAATGCGTGCAGCGATTCACAAATGCACAGAAAGCGATCCACAAATGCGCAGAAAGCGATCCACAAATGTGAAGAAAGCGATCCACAAATGCGCAGAAAGCGATCCACAAATGTGAAGAAAGCGATCCACAAATATATATCAATAAAATACATTTGTAAATAATTTTTATTTGCAAATGTCGTTGTATTTATTTGTGAATTCCATTTATTTTTGTGGAACGTCTAACATATATTTATGGTTCGCCTTTTGTGCATTTGTGGATTTAAAAAATGTTTGTGAAACTCTCTGTATTTATTTGCGAATCGTAGTTTATTTATTCAGAATAATGAAACAAATCTGACCCCATAATAATCAGATCAACTGTTAGAATGAAAGAATGAAAAAGCGTCTTTAACGCACAACATTTGCACAAAACAAGACATTAGATACAATTCTGTTCATGTTATTCATTACGTCATGGGTAACACAAACACTGTCATGTAGAGTAAACACGAGTCATTTTCATTCTTACAAAAAATCACGATAATCAAGTTTACTGCACTTGTCGTGACTACAGCAGATCAATACGGAATCCGTCTTGCGTTATATTGCATGCTTTAAAAGCGCGCACACGTGTTCTGTGAGAATTTGGAGAAAAAAACTTCGATCGAATAATGTACTATGATAACAAATGATTTATGAATCGTTGTCAGAGTAAAATAATCAAGTGCAGCATGACATTTATTTCAGTCTCTGTGACGTTAAGTAAACAATCCGTTCACCTCCTCCGGTCAGTCTCCGTTACATTTGTCGTCTCAAAGAAAAGTTTCAATGCATTCTTACCTCTCTCGATCTAAAGGTGTTCCGGTTCTTTATAAAGTTCCGAATCCTCAGATGCAGTGAGTCGGTGTGATCAGTGTGTTAGGACGCCAGTCTCCGGTACCGATCCGTCAATATCAGGCGGGCGGCGACGGCACGTGCGCGCGTTACTCACCGGGTATTCGTCTCCTTTACTGAGACTCACGAATCGTTATAAAGTTTGACTGAAAATATGAATCTGGGTTTCTGCAACTGCGGCACTTTTGACTCTCCAAAATTACAATAATCAACCCCAGTAAATGTAAATCTGTAATACATATAAAAAGGATCGCTCAATTGCAGGGAGTCAATAACATTTGAATCTGGAACATTTTTATATTTGTAATTCAATATACAGTAAAAATGTCAATCTTTAAAAATGTAACGGCATGTTGCGGATACATTGCTAATATTGCTGCTATTTGGCAGCTAGCGAGGTCTAAGTTACTACATTCGTTTTGACTAGTATTAATATACATGAAATTATATTAAACGGTAGGCCTAATATATATATTTTTAAATGTAGTTTAAAGTACATAAGTGCTAAGCTGTATGGTAAGGTCACACAGTAAAAACTGACATAGAAAAGATGATGTTTACTTTATATTTTGGTGCCGCATGTGAGTGAGTTATGAGGTGGCTAACTCTGTCAGAATGTGTCATTTCTGTTTCCATAGTAACTTGACTTGTTCGTCTTTGATAAAATGTCATAATAAAAGCCGTTTTACAATGTAGGGTAAGGACTCAAAGTGTGGGACAGGCACCTTTACTAAAAAAAATAAAAAATTGAACAATAAATAATTTAAGATGCGTTAGATTCAAATGTATATTAAGCAATTCGATTTGGAATAATGTCAAAACGTAATTCAACTAGTTTATTTTACGTATCTTAACATTGTGACCAGAGTTGTGGGACATGAACAAAATGTTGTCCGGACCTATAAATGCTGCATCATTTTATATCAAATCAATGTTTATTTTTTGTCAAGATGTGTAATGACACTGTGAATACTTATAAAGCGTCATCAGTTAGTTGATGAATTAGTAAAAACACCCATCTACAACTTTAAGAACTTTAAAGGGACAGTTCACCCAAGAATGAAAACTCTGTCATCATTTGCTCACCCACAGATTGTTCTTAACCTGTATAAGTGGTTTTGTTCTGCTAAACACAAAGGAAGATATTTGGAGAAAATGTCAGTAACCAGACAGATTTCATCCTGCATTAACTGCTGTAGTAGGGTAAAGAAATACTATGGTAGTCAATGGAGGATGAAATCTGTTTGGTTACTGACATTCTTACAAATATCTTCCTTTGTGTTTAGAAGAACAAAGACATTTACACAGGTTAAGAACAATCTGAGGATGAGCGAATGATGACAGAGTTTTCATTCTTGGGTGTACTGTCCCTTTAAATAATGAAACAGCAGGCATGAACATCTCACTGAACATGAACAGTTTTAACTTTGTTTAAATGAGAATATGTGTTGCTTCATGAGGAACGACTGGTGTGAACTGTCTGTCATCATTACACGCCCCTCCCCTCCTGTTACAGATGAATTCATTTATTTTTACATATGAATCAAACATAACAGGTTCTTGCTAATGCTGAAGTCACCGCCACAATGGTAAAGTGTTGCCGGGGATCGTTGTGCAGTGTTAGGTGTTTATTGTTTGGTTTGCTAGGTGGTTGCTAAGTAAAAACATCTCAGCCCCTGTGAAGTCCAGTAAGAAAAGACTGTTCAAAAAAACACTTCAATGGTTTAATTGATATTGACAGAAATATAAAAGCATAAAAACAAACACAAGCATTATATTTGATATATAGAGTCAAATAAAAAGTCCAAAATTGTGAAATAAATATGCAGTTATAGAAACTGAAGGCAAGAAAAAAAGTCTGATACTGATCCTCATCATTCTGTCATCTAAACTCTATTTAATGTTTTAATTCTGTAAGGTTTTCAATGAATTATTTGACTCTTCTCATAACTGGTTCTCACAGTTTGAAAGAAAGAACAGAAAGTGAAAAAACCTGTAAAAGTGCTGCTGGTTCTCAGATCACAAAACTCTCGTACAAACTCTTCCAGTAAAACAATGAGATATTTTTCAGCTTCTCAGTCTTTTTAATCGATTCAATCTCACACAGATGTTGCACAAACCTCTTTCCACACGCTTTTATTGTGATCACGTGATGTTTTTGGAAATAGGCAAGGCAAGGCAATTTTATTTATATAGCACATTTCATACACAGTGGCAATTCAAAGTGCTTTACATAGAAGAAATTAAAATAATAAAAAGAAATAAGAGTAATTAAAACAGTTTATAAAAATAAAATACAGTACAGTACAGACAGTCGGACGAACATTGGCACAGTGCTCATTCATTAAATGCATAGCTAAACAGATGCGTTTTGAGTCTGGATTTGAAAGTGACTATTGTAGGAGCACATCTGATCTCCTCTGGAAGCTGGTTCCAGCTGCGGCTGGCATAATAGCTAAAAGCAGATTCGCCATGCTTTGAGTGAACCCTTGGTATTTCTAGCTGATATGATCCTAGTGATCTGAGTGATCTGTTGGGTTTATATTCATTGAGCATCTCTGCAATGTATTGAGGTCCTAGGCCATTGAATGATTTATATACCAGTAATAATACTTTAAAATCAATCCTAAATTTAACTGGGAGCCAGTGTAAAGACCTGAGGACTGGTGTGATATGTTCATATTTTCTAGTTCTGCTCAGAATCCTGGCGGCAGCGTTCTGTATGAGCTGCAACTGTCTAATGGTCTTTTTGGGAAGGCCAGTGAGGAGTCCATTACAGTAATCCACCCTGCTGGTGATGAAAGCATGAACAAGTTTCTCTAAGTCTTGTCTGGAAACAAAGCATCTAATTCTTGCAATATTTTTCAGATGGTAGTATGCTGCTTTGGTTATTGCTTTGACATGACTACTGAAACTAAGGTCTGACTCTAGTGTCACACCAAGATTCCTGACTTGATTTTTAGTTGTTTGACCCCTAGAGTGAAGGTATGCGTTCACCTTGAGAACTTCATCTTTGTTTCCAAATGCAATGACTTCAGTTTTGTCTTTGTTTAATTGGAGAAAGTTTTGACACATCCAATTGTTGACTTCATCGATGCATTGGCACAGGGAGTCAATGGGGCTGTAATTGTTAGGCGATAGGGCTAAGTAGATCTGTGTGTCGTCTGCATAGCTGTGGTAAGCAATTTTGTTCTTTCTCATTATTTGGCTCATTGGGAGCATATACAGGTTGAACAGGATTGGCGCAAGAATTGAGCCTCGAGGGACTCCGCATGTCATGGGTGTCCACTCAGACTTATGATCTCCTATACTCACATAATCACCTCTCCCATCTAAGTATGACCTGAACCATTTTAGGACTATCCCAGAAAGCCCCACCCAGTTTTCCAGCCTGTCAAGAAGTATGTTATGATCGACAGTGTCAAATGCAGCACTGAGGTCGAGTAGTATCAGCACTGATAATTTGCCTGAATCAGTATTTAAGCGAATATCGTTTATTATCTTTATGAGCGCTGTCTCTGTGCTGTGATGTGGTCGGAAACCAGATTGAAAATTGTCAAAGTATCCATTCGCGCATAAGAATTTATTCAGCTGATTGAAGACAACTTTTTCAATGATCTTGCCTATGAAAGGAAGATTTGAGATCGGTCTATAGCTGCTTAATATGGTCTTATCCAGATTGTTCTTTTTCAGGAGGGGCTTTACAACTGCAGTTTTCAAGGAGTTTGGAAAACTCCCAGAGAGAAGTGAGGCATTTACCACTTCTAGAAGATCTGCTTCTAAACTGTTTAACACACTTTTGAAAAATGATGTGGGAAGTGTGTCAAGAGAACAGGTTGATGTTTTAAGGTGCTGTACGGTTTCTTCCAAAATTGTGCCATCAATTTCTTTGAAGTCAGACATAGTAACAACTTTCTCAGGTGGTTTGATTATCTGTCTAACCCCAGGGCAACTCAAGGATGTGCTGATCGCCTTTCTGATATTATTGATTTTCTCACAGAAGAAAGAAGCAAACTCACTGCACTTGTTGTCTGAGAGCATTTCACTGGGAATCTGGTTTGGCGGGTTTGTCAGTCTCTCTACAGTAGCAAAAAGAGTGCGTGTGTTGTTTAAATTACTGTTTATAATATTTGAGAAGAAAGTCTGTCTAGCTTTGCCTAGTTCCATATTAAAAGCATGTAGGCTGTCTTTGTAGATGTTATAATGGACTACAAGTTTTGTCTTCCGCCATATGCGTTCTGCTTTTCTGCATTTTCTTTTCATATTTTGCACTGCTGTTGAGTTTCTCCAAGGTGCTTTTTGTCTGCCACTCTTCTTCCTGACTTTCACAGGAGCAATATCATCAATTACAGTTTTAACTTTTGAGTTAAAGGAATCAAGGAGAAAATCAACAGAGTCTGCAGATATGCTTGGTGTTAAGGATATAGCCTTCATAAATAGTACACTAATGTTATCATTTAAGCATCTCTTCTTGACAGACACAGATCTAGCTTCAGTGGCAGGAGAGATCAATATATCAAAGAAAATACAGAAATGATCAGACAGTGCTAAATCCTTGATAACAATCGATGAAATGTTTAGACCCTTACTGATAAGTAAATCTAGAGTGTGCCCATGATTGTGTGTGGGTGCATGTACATGCTGAGTAAGATCAAAAGTTTTTAAAACAGTATTGATTTCTTTTGCCATATTGGTTTCTGCATTATCTATGTGGATGTTAAAATCTCCAGCAATGGCAAAACAGTCAAACTCTGAGGTAATTGTTGATAACAGTTCTGTAAAGTCCTCAGCAAAGGCTGGAGAGTATTTTGGAGGCCTGTAAATAATGATAAGTAAAATGCGTGGAGCACCTTTTAACACAATACCCAGATATTCGAAAGACAAGTAATTCCCAAATGATTTTTGCTTACATTGATAGATATCTTTAAAAAGAGCCGCTAGACCCCCACCTCTCTTAACAGCTCTGCAGACACTCATAAAAGTAAAGTTGGGGGGGCTGCTTCATTTAGGATTGTTGCACTGCAGCTGTCTTCTAGCCAGGTTTCATTCAGAAGCATAAAATCCAGATTGTTTGTGGTTATTAAGTCGTTGACTAGAAGTGATTTATTTTTAAGTGAGCGGATGTTAAGGAGTGCTAACTTAACAGTCTTACTTTTCCCCACAGCAATATTAGTTTGATGTGTGATAGGCACCAGATTAGTTAGGTTTGCAGTACGGCTATTGAAGGCCTTAGACTTTCTATCTTGTAATAGAACAGCAATAGAGGAAGATGCAGGCACACTGGGTTCCCGCTTGTTCTGTAAACATTTGAGAAAGTTACTGTTATCAAAACGGGGATCCGACACACATCACTGAGAGCTGGTATCAGTTGTTTTCGGTTCACCTCGAGCAGATGAAGGAAGGTGTGGGGCCTGGCGTTGTGGCAGAGACCGAAGAATTCTCACAGGAGCGGTAGGGCGAGCTGGGCCCGCAAGCTTTGCTGCAGGCTTCGAAGTCGGTGGTAATGGAGCCTGTCTTTTTTTGGTTGTTATCTGGGGGCTTGCAGCAAAAGAGTGGGATAGTCTGGTTCCAACATACACCAGTTCTTCCATTTTCTGTGAGAAGCACAGAAGGGGCGAGGCTGGAGAGAGGGAAAAGGTGTCTGGTGAAAGGTCCCGTTGCTCTGCTGTTATCGGAGGTTGTGATATGCTGTCCTGGCTTCCCTGGCTGTTTTCCAGGAAGTCGTCCTTGGGTGCTGAATCTTCAAGCAGTTCTGATATGTCTGTCTGTGATGAGCTCTGTGGGCAGGGCTCAGCTGAGATTGTGTCTGTGAGCAGAGGTTGTTGTGGTGGAGTGGTGTTATCATGTCCATTTTGCTGCTGAAGTGAAATCCCATGGTCACTCATACTGTGTCCAGATGTGTGTGTGCCGTTCAGATTGAGTGGATTGGCACAAACTGCAGAAGGATGATTGAGGGAGAAGTAAATATTATCCTTTAACACTATTGAACCAAGTTTGTTTGGGTGATGCCCATCCCGATGAAAGAGTTGTCTCTGACTCCAGAAAAGATTGAAATTGTCAATGAAGGTCACTCCTTTTATATTGCAGGTTTTTTGCAGCCACGTATTTAGCCCAAGTAACCGTGAGAACCTGTTTGTTCCTCTTGCTGGGAGAGGTCCACTGATGAATGTTTGAACTTTCAGTCTTTCAAGTGTTTCAAAAAGTTCATTGAAATCCTTCTTAAGGAGTTCTGACTGCTCTTTATGAATATCATTCTTCCCCACATGAATGATGAGTCGATTTGCAGTCTTATGTTTCATCAGAATATTCTGAAGTTCCCTGTTAACATCAGAAGTTGTTGCTTGTGGAAGGCAGCACGTAGTTGTATCCCTGCCGCTAATGTTTCTGATTATGGAGTCCCCCACTATCAGAGTCCTGGGCTCTGCTGCTCTCTGAGCGGAGTGCCGATGTCTGCTCAACCTTGAGCGCCAGTTAGCATCAGTGTTAGCTACTGGGCCATTCAGTCTGTGTTCGATCACGTTCATCACGTTTGGGGATTCCTCATTTACATTCATTAGCACTTCAAATCTGTTCTCAAGATGTATAGGCGGTGGTAGGAGACTAGTGTTTGCAATCCTTGTCAGAGCTGTATCTGGGGTAGAGGATGCTACTGCAGTAATATGTGATGCTCGTGACAGTCTGATGTCTCGAGTGCCTTTGGGTCTCGCTCCCTGTTTGTGCCATCGATTAGTAAGTCGATCGGGTTGTTTCTCTACCTGTCGAGGAACACTAGTTTCATGGGACTCACCGGTATGCTGAGGGTGTCCATGACGAAGCTCCGTTGTGTGCTCCGTCTGGTTTGGTGGTCTCGTAAGTAACTTTGTTTCAAGAACTGCAATCCTTTGTAAAAGTCTGTGGCAGTTTGTGCAGCAAGTAGATTCCAGAGGAGGCATTTTCTCTTATCCTTTGGGCAGTTGTGTTTTCCTTTCCCGGAATGTAAGCTGGTCGGGTAAAATAATTCCCAGTTTTTGTTGTAATCCAAACTTTGTCGTATGAGCACTGTGCTGATTTGCTAAAGTTAAAATTAGGTGATAAAAGGAAATAAAATAAAAGAAGAAATAGGAGATAAAATGTCAAAGCGATAGAGCAAAGCGCGGAGCAGTAAGCGAGAGCGTCCGAACAGTAGCTGAGCAGGAAGTAAGTGTTCATTGTAAGTGTTCATACATTTTCTTTTTTGTTAACTCTACAGAAATGATGTTCGTTGTGCATTTATATTTTGAAGGTGTACGCGTGTTTCTTGCAGAGCGGTTTGTCCTTTTTGGAGAAGAACGTTTGACCCTCCAGACTGACACTGCACACCTGAAGACACAAAATATTCATCACTGGATATCAAACACACAATAATTCACTCACTCACGCACGCACGCATGCACGCACACGCACACGCACACACACACATTTCAGTAATACACACTAATGACTATATAACACAAACACACACATTGCAGTCACACACACTCATGACAATATAACACACACACGCAGACACACACACACACACACTTTACAGTCACACACACTCATGACAATATAACACATACACAGACACACACACACACTTTACAGTCATACATGCTCATGACAATATAATGCACACACACACGCACTTTACAGTCATTCACACTCATGACAATATAACACCCACACATGCAGACACGCTCACACACTTTACAGTCACACACACTCATGACAATATAACGCACACACAGGCAGATGCACACACACACACACACACACACACTTTACAGTCATACACACTCATAACAATAAAACACACACACGCACATTACAGTCACACACACTCATATAACACACACACACAGGCAGATGCAAAAACACATACTTTACAGTCATACACACTCATGACAATAAAACACACACACGCACATTACAGTCACACACACTCATATAACACACACACAGGCAGATGCACATACACACACTTTACAGTCATACACACTCATGACAATAAAACACACACACGCACATTACAGTCACACACACTCATATAACACACACACAGGCAGATGCACATACACACACTTTACAGTCATACACACTCATGACAATAAAACACACACACGCACATTACAGTCACACACACTCATATAACACACACACAGGCAGATGCACATACACACACTTTACAGTCATACACACTCATGACAATATAACACACACACGCAGACACACACACACACACACTTTACAGTCACACACACTCATGACAATATAACACATGCACACAGACACACACACACACTTTACAGTCATACACACTCATGACAATAAAACACACACACGCACATTACAGTCACACACACTCATATAACACACACACAGGCAGATGCACATACACACACTTTACAGTCATACACACTCATGACAATATAACACACACACGCAGACACACACACACACACACTTTACAGTCACACACACTCATGACAATATAACACATGCACACAGACACACACACATACTTTACAGTCATACACACTCATGACAATAAAACACACACACGCACATTACAGTCACACACACTCATATAACACACACACAGGCAGATGCACATACACACACTTTACAGTCATACACACTCATGACAATAAAACACACACACGCACATTACAGTCACACACACTCATATAACACACACACAGGCAGATGCACATACACACACTTTACAGTCATACACACTCATGACAATATAACACACACACGCAGACACACACACACACACACTTTACAGTCACACACACTCATGACAATATAACACATGCACACAGACACACACACACACTTTACAGTCATACATGCTCATGACAATATAATGCACACACACACGCACTTTACAGTCATTCACACTCATGACAATATAACACCCACACATGCAGACACGCTCACACACTTTACAGTCACACACACTCATGACAATATAACGCACACACAGGCAGATGCACACACACACACACACACACACACACTTTACAGTCATACACACTCATAACAATAAAACACACACACGCACATTACAGTCACACACACTCATATAACACACACACACAGGCAGATGCAAAAACACATACTTTACAGTCATACACACTCATGACAATAAAACACACACACGCACATTACAGTCACACACACTCATATAACACACACACAGGCAGATGCACATACACACACTTTACAGTCATACACACTCATGACAATAAAACACACACACGCACATTACAGTCACACACACTCATATAACACACACACAGGCAGATGCACATACACACACTTTACAGTCATACACACTCATGACAATATAACACACACACTCATGACAATATAACACACAGACACACACACACTTTACAGTCATACACACTCATGACAATATAACGCACACATGCACACACACACATGCACACACAAACATTACAGTCATACACACTCATGACAATGTAACGCACACATGCACACACTTTACAGTCATACACGCTCATGACAATATAACACACACACAGGCAGATGCACACACACACACACTTTACAGTCATACACACTCATATAACACACACACAGGCAGATGCACACATACTTTACAGTCATACACACTCATAACAATAAAACACACACACGCACATTACAGTCACACACACTCATATAACACACACACAGGCAGATGCACATACACACACTTTACAGTCATACACACTCATGACAATATAACACACACATGCAGACACACACACACTTTACAGTCATACACACTCATGACAATATAACGCACACATGCACACACACACATGCACAAAGAAACATTACAGTCAAACACACTCATGACAATGTAACGCACACATGCACACACACACATGCACACACAAACATTACAGTCATACACACTCATGACAATATAACGCACACATGCACACACACACATGCACACACAAACATTACAGTCAAACACACTCATGACAATGTAACGCACACATGCACACACACACATGCACACACAAACATTACAGTCAAACACACTCATGACAATGTAACGCACACATGCACACACACACATGCACACACAAACATTACAGTCATACACACTCATGACAATGTAACGCACACATGCACACACACACATGCACACACAAACATTACAGTCAAACACACTCATGACAATGTAACGCACACATGCACACACACACATGCACACACAAACATTACAGTCAAACACACTCATGACAATGTAACGCACACATGCACACACACACATGCACACACAAACATTACAGTCATACACACTCATGACAATGTAACGCACACATGCACACACACACATGCACACACAAACATTACAGTCATACACACTCATGACAATGTAACGCACACATGCACACACACACATGCACACACAAACATTACAGTCATACACACTCATGACAATGTAACGCACACATGCACACACACACATGCACACACAAACATTACAGTCATACACACTCATGACAATGTAACGCACACATGCACACACACACATGCACACACAAACATTACAGTCATACACACTCATGACAATGTAACGCACACATGCACACACACACATGCACACACAAACATTACAGTCATACACACTCATGACAATGTAACGCACACATGCACACACACACATGCACACACAAACATTACAGTCATACACACTCATGACAATGTAACGCACACATGCACACACACACATGCACACACAAACATTACAGTCATACACACTCATGACAATGTAACGCACACATGCACACACACACATGCACACACAAACATTACAGTCATACACACTCATGACAATGTAACGCACACATGCACACACACACATGCACACACAAACATTACAGTCATACACACTCATGACAATGTAACGCACACATGCACACACACACATGCACACACAAACATTACAGTCATACACACTCATGACAATGTAACGCACACATGCACACACACACATGCACACACAAACATTACAGTCATACACACTCATGACAATGTAACGCACACATGCACACACACACATGCACACACAAACATTACAGTCAAACACACTCATGACAATGTAACGCACACATGCACACACACACATGCACACACAAACATTACAGTCATACACACTCATGACAATGTAACACAAAAACACACACACATACCAGTCATCCACTCTCATGACAATATAACACACACACGCAGACACACAGGTGGACTTACGGTGCAGAGAAAGCAGGTGTCATGCCAGGTGAATCCAAGAGCTTCTAAAAACGAATCTCCCGCTTCGATTGGAAAATCACAACCTCGACAACCCGTCCCAAACAGACTGTAATAATCTACACACACACAAATCAAACACACATGAGGATGGTTTCAGGGTTCGTGCGGGGATCTGATTTGAAGCCCCCATCGTGACAGAAAAGCGTTTGTGTACCTCTCTCGCAGTAGGGTTCTCCGTCCTCCAGGTGGAACGTGTTGTTTCTGATTGGCTGCTGGCAGTACGCACACAGGAAGCAGTACACGTGCCAGGTCTGCTTCAGAGCATTGATCACTTCCTGTGACAAATTATGACATCATCACCTTAGCACACACGCACACACACCGTTAGTTAGCCATTGACAATATTTGACGTCTTCCTGACCCCCATGATTTTGCATTGGCAGCGTGCGCAGGTGGGTGCGAAGAACTCTTGGTAACAGTGCTGACAGTAAACACGGCCCTTCTCCTCCACAAAACCCAGTTCGCTGAGAGACACGCTGCAGCGCGCACACGTGAACTCGTCCGGATGCCACGACTTGCCCATCGCCACCAGAAACGGACCCCTGACAGACACAGTCCAACGTTTGACTTCTTTACTTCAGTGCAACGGCAGTTCGGTTGGAATTGTTTTATAGTTTGTATCAGTGCATTGTGGGATTGGATTCACGTGTGTATACCTGATGACCATGTGACAGTGAGCACACATGGGAGTGCGTGTTCCAGCGGGGATGTGTTCTGCCATCTGCACCAACGAGGCTTCGTCTTCTGGGTGTGGGCGGGGCATGGGGCGGTCCAGGGCGGGGCCCAAAGGTGTACAGTTGCTCACAACACCAAAAGTGGGAGTAATGAGACCTGTCACGAAACACACACACACAATTCTATTGTTTATATACTGTAAGAAGGGGAAAGTCGTTTAATTTACTGTCACACAACAACATTCATTAGAATGACACTGGAAATATTTGTTACCTGTGGTGTTTCTGACAGGTGTACCTGAAGCTTTGATCATGGTCTTAACAGGACAGGTGACATGAGCGCTGGGTTCTTCAGAGTCCTCACTGAGAACACAACACACACACACACACACACCAATTCATTACAACTCTTACTTTACAACACCAAATACACTCAAACTCCTGAAATATTGTCAGACTTTTGCTTCTATCACCTCCATACAGTTTTACACTTTTATACTCATGATCACATGCACGTACATTTCTTTCCAGATTACATCATTCCTAATTTTCCTAAATTTTACAAAATCTACATTTCTTCCACTTTTATGTGTATTTGATCTTCTACAGTATTATTTCACTGGAAATCAGACCAACAACGCTTGAAACTGTATGATCTGACGCATCACTTAATATATTGGAATGTTTTTTATGACAATTCGACAGAAACGTGATGAAAGACTATATATAACAACACATCTTTAAAAATAGTCTAAACTTATCAATTCTCCTGGACATCAACTGGGAGCAAATGAAAAAATGTTCTTAAATCTCAGGCAGAAGGCAGAAATCTCACAAACGTATCCATTCCAGGTGTTATCTATCTATCTATCTATCTATCTATCTATCTATCTATCTATATATCTATCTATCTTTCTTGACAGACAGACAGACAACACAGACAAGACAAGAGAAGACAAGACAAGACACGAACAGACAGATATAATAAAACACCATTTCTACTGTATGTACAGTAAGAGTATTGTAGTGGAGTAGGCGGGGCGAGACCGTGGTTCGAGACCGGTGAGTGAGTGTTAATGAGCGCCAGCTGTGCGCGCACCGGTCTCGAATCACGTAGGAGATCTGGAGCATATAAGAGAACGAGCGACCGGACCGTCGAAGAGAGAGGACCGGGCCCGAATATGTTTGTATTTGTATTTATGTTCTTGCGTTTTACTTCTGTGTTTTGTTTTTTGTTGTTGTTTTGCCCCTCACGGCCGACCGCCGGCTGTTATTATTTATATTAAAACTTTGTTTAAGTGTCTTCCGGTTCCCGCCTCCTTCCTTCCTTTTATTGAACCTCACTACAAGTATATTTTACTCATTAAACACTCAGTCAGGTTGCCGTGTCCACAAGACAGAAGTGAACAGTGATGGACAGAGAGACAGATGTTTGGCGTCTGGAAATCTTGGGTGGCCAAAACATATATACACATGTATGCACACACACACACACACACACACACAGGTACACACACAGTCATACCCAAACAAACTCTCCCAGTTCTCCGCCAGGCCAACTGCACTCTGTCAATCCCTCCTGTCTAATTATAAGACTTCAGAAACTGAATGTTATGGCAACAGCTGCCATAGCAACCAAAATATGATGAATCTGTCTGCGGATGCCCTATTCCAAAACTAATCATTCACACTGATTCACAGGAAAAACACACACGCACTCTCTCTCTTTACCACACACGCACACACACACACACACACACACACACACACACACACACACACACACACACACACAGGGAGGTTTAGAACAGAAAACAGACTCATTTTCTCTTGTACTGTATCTCCAGCGATGGGACAGCTCATTAATAATCTCAGCCAATCAGATTCATTATAGAGGAAATGATCCAATCAGAGTGAGGCAGCACAGCAGGTTAATCTAATGAGATCGAGACATTACAACTGAATACAGGAAGTTCAACATCTCACACACACACACACACACACACACACGACACGTGTGATGGAGTCAGCAGAGGACTGTAAGTCTGTTATAATAATCAGAATCTTTTCATCAGGACGTCATTGTGATTGTTTGAACACAAAAAAACACACACATGTGACGTGTGAGGACTATAAGTCACATCTGTGTTAACACACACAGGCTACACAAGCAGTTTAGTAACTTATCTGCCGTTTTCACCAGATTGTTTGGATGAATTTCTGACATCCAACTTGGAAAACTGTGTGAAAATGTTCAAAAGCTGATTTGTGTGACACCAGACGTAAACTGTGGGTGATGTAAACATGCACCTGTTTTATATCGTTTCAAACAGAAGGAATTATATAAAGCACAGCACAAACATTTCACAATGAACTTCTGCAACTGTTGTTTAGATGTTATTTATTTATTCATTTTAAATGACTGTAGTAATTAGCAAATAATGTGTTTGCTATTTCATTTCAATATTACACTTTACTATTTACTATAATGTTGTACTGTTGTATTTATGCTTTACAGTCTAATGTAAATATACTACAGTATTCTCTATTAACACAGTCCTATAGTGAACTGATCCAATATTGTAGTAAATATTGTAATTCACGCAAATACTTATTACAGCAGAGGAACAAAAACTAAATAATCCCTAAGAATTTCACTATAGTAAATACTAAAGTATACTACAAAATGTTTTCTTGTGGACTCCTTCACTTTCACCAAACAAAGTTTTCAAGAGTATTTCATAATTTCATAGTTTTTAAATATTTGATTTTGCCATTAAATACCATTTTACTCTTTAAGTTAAGAATTTACCCAGGAATGGAATAAAGTTTATATGACAACAATCTCTGTGTATGTGATCCAAACACACATGCTGATATACACAGCTGCTGTCAGGACAGGTGTGACGTTGTAAACTGAACACAATGACACATTCAGGGCTGAAACTGATCCAGTATCAGTGTTTACATTCAGATCTTAAAGTGGGACGCTGGAGGAACCTGTAAACACAGACGCTTAAATACATGTGAATGACACGAATCCTACATGTGTGAAGTAAATCACCCCCCTTCTTCTTCATAAATATACCAGCAAACAGAGTCACAGAATCACTGTTTGACAATCCAGATACAGCAAATACACGAGAGCTGCTGTCTGCCGCCATCTGGTGATGAGATAGAAGAACTGCAGTATTTAAATAACAAGAAACGACGATCCTATAACCTTCTTACAAATGCGCTTGGTCTTATTTTAACAAATCATTAGTAAATTTGTTTGTATAATTCCTTTAATAAAATATTTAAATGACGGCTGTCCATTTAAAGGTAGAGTTTGTAAGAGTTTTTCGAGCATTATTGCAAATAACCTTTACTATAATTGATTTGAACACTTAAAACTGCGCAGTGTTATCACATCATCGAATTGGACAATTACTTTAACATCTATGACTAACAGTTAAGTTTGGGTCTTATTCATTATAATGAAATAAAATGATTTCATCATACGCAACATTTGTACCTCTTCCACTAACATGACTTCTCGTTCCCGTCTGATTGACGTATAAGCGGTGGAGTTGAAGACTACATATCCCATCATTCCACGCATCTACACAGCGTCATCAAGCTACGCCATTGTTGTTGTTTTGATCGTGCGCCCTCTAGCGGCGATTCATACAAACTGTACCTTTAAGGGCGTTACTTGAATGAATTATTATACGTTATTATGATATGTAAGGGCCCAGATCTACATAAAGGCTTATGTCATCATCTGTCATATTAAAAAGTTGAATTAAGAAGAAAATGACGTGCGTGATGGAGCCTGTAGAATACGGTCCCTAAACTTGAAGATATAAAGGCAAAAAATTCTCGTTTGAGTTTTTGTCTCATTTTTATCATCCCAAATAGTGTCGTTTTTGCTCAGTTTGGCCAAAGAAATTATAAATCAGAGCAATCATAACGACATTTACCGCCACCTACTGGCAATTTTATAAAGTAATAATAATTTCATGTTCCCATTTGAATAAAAACATGAAGTATAGCCCCCCTCCAAAAAACATCACTCATAATTAACTTATCCTCTTGTCCAAATGTTTGTGTAATATCCACTTTTTATTACTATATTACGTCTCTTTACATAATAATTCTATTAGAGGTCATTTTTCAGCCTTACTTGATGTGTGAATAATTTGTGATTGTTAAACAATACGTCATGTAATTAATCAGACAAAACATTTTAATCGCTCGACAGCCCTAATTAAAATGCGTTTCATCTCTATAATAAAGAGAGAAGAAAGTTAGAGGAAAAGATAGAAGGAAAAAGGTTTCAACAAAAAAAGACCCAAATAAAATAAGGCATCAAAACTTCATGAAATACATAAAACTTTATTCTAATTTAGCTTTAAAAGCAAAACAAATTAAAGAGGAAAGGAAAGGACATTTACATACATTTCATAAGCACAGAAATCTAATTCAACATGGGTTTTCTGGATTTTAGGTCATGTCTGCTAGTCTTAACACTGTATGGTAGTGTTCTTCTAAAAATAGACAAAACTAGCTCATTCACACCAAAAGCACTAAAGACTCGTCTTGCACAACACAGAATTTACTTTGATTCTCAACACAATTCTCTCTAGATTACCATTCAAGATTCATTGACAGCATGTGTTATATTATAATAAATAATTTCACTTTTGAAAGTCCATTAAAACACACAAAAGGTGTTGATGTGCTGTTGATAAAGCGTAAGTGATGTTAAAGGAGTAGTTCACTTTCAAAATAAATGTTGATGATCATTTACTCCCCTCATGTCATCTAAGATGTTTATGTGTTTGTGTCTTTAGTGGAAAAGAAATGAAGGTTTATGATGAAAACATTCCAGGATTTTTCTCCATATAGTGACTTCAATGGACTCCAAACACATGAAGGTGAAAATGAGTTTCAGTGCAGCTTCAAAGGACTTTAAACCAAACCAGACCATGAATAAAGGTCTTATCTAGAGAAACCATCACTCCTTTTATAAAAATATAAATATATATGCTTTATAAACACAAATGCACGCCTTGTTCTGAGATGCGTGTTTATGACTTCTCATAATACGTAAATATGTTCAAATTTGCATGTTCAACTTGTAAACACAGACTCAGTACTTCCGATTACATCAAGCGAGACCTTTTCAACGTAATTATGTGTTACATGAAGTCATGAACGAGCATCTCAGAAAATTTGTATTTGTGTTTATAAAGCATATACTTTTTTATATTTTAATAAAAATAAAACACATAAATATCTTGAATGACATGAGTTGAGTAAATGATCATGAAAACTTATTTTGAAAGTGAACTACTCCTTTAAACCTGACAAATCCAGTGAGCAGGAACTAAAAGCAATAAAGAAAAGAAATCTCAATATTATCTAAGTCACTCACTCCATTCACAGATGTGTTCTGAAACTCATTAAATCCACAAGAAGACACTTTCAGAGACACACACACACACACTACACCAGACTGAGAACATTCAGGGTTTGGGCAGAAATAACGTGATGCCAGTCTCTGAGTTTATGATATTTGGGTCCAATCTTTATCTTCAATACCCTGTTCACCAAACACAAGAGAAGAGAAAGAGAGAGAAACAGACAAGAATGTGTTGAGACCATCATCACACACACGCAGACACAACACATGTGTTGAGACCATCATCACACACACGCAGACACAACACATGTGTTGAGACCATCATCACACACACGCAGACACAACACATGTGTTGAGACCATCATCACACACACGCAGACATCATCACACACGCAGACACAACACATGTGTTGAGACCATCATCACACACACGCAGACACAACACATGTGTTGAGACCATCATCACACACACGCAGACACAACACATGTGTTGAGACCATCATCACACACACGCAGACATCATCACACACGCAGACACAACACATGTGTTGAGACCATCATCACACACACGCAGACACAACACATGTGTTGAGACCATCATCACACACACGCAGACACAACACATGTGTTGAGACCATCATCACACACACGCAGACACAACACATGTGTTGAGACCATCATCACACACACGCAGACACAACACAAGCATTACACTTGATGTCTGCTGCTAAACTTCATGTGAAAGCACAATGACGTCATTCACTGTCAACAGCCCAACAACACAACATCCAAACAACAACATAATCTCATCTGACCGAACACACAGCAAAAGCCAGAACACACAAAACAGCAAATCTACACAAACCAGCCAGAACATGCCGTGAGCAACAGGACAACACGTTTTCAATCCACATCCACATTACTGTTCATTAAACATCACACGTGACCCTGGACCTCTTTTATTAAGATCACATGAAAGCTCAATAAATAAGCTTTCTATTGATTTATGGTTTGTTAGGACAATATTTGGTGCAGACAGTCAACTATGTAAAAGTCTGAGGGTGCAAAAATATCGAAATGTTAAGAAAATATTAGAGGCGCTCTAGCAGGGCATTGATAAGAAGAAGAAGGGGCCGGATTTTTTAACGTTTGCTAACATAGGCTATTAGCTAAAATGCGATCTTTAATGCCGTTTAACACATCACATACTATTATATACAAGCGATGTGCTTGTTATTATGATATAGGAACTTCCTATAATTTATCTAACGAAAGTTCTTATATTTGTCTTGAGAACATTTTTGTGAATCCCAAGGTTGGTTTTAACGTTCTCTATGGGCTTACCGTTGTAATGACGTTGTGGAGAGTAGATGAACCCGTTTACACGACAAAAACAGAAACGTTTTTTCTTTGCGTTTTTCAAAAGTTTCACGTACACATGACAGAGTTATCAAAACAGTCTGCATTCACACGGATCCAGGTAAAGGGATAAAAACGCTGTAGTATGCACTCCAGGCCAGTGGATGGCGATGTTGTGTAAAGAAACAGGGCGAGCCTTAGCACATACCAGGGTTATTATAGTTTTGATTTAGTTCTATTAATATTTTAAAATAGATTTCATTTTTAGATCTTAAGTTTTATGATAATTTTAATATTTTAAAATATCAAATTAATATAAATTTTGGTATAGCTTCCGTCTTTAGAATTGATTTGTTTACTTTCATGTTGCTATATAATATTAATTAATTTCTATTTTATTTAAATTTTTGGTATATTATCATAATCTTACTGCTTAAAAATTAGTTCAATTTATTTTTGAGGCAACGTTTATATTTTCCTTTAGTTAAGTTTTTCCAATAATTTTAAGGTCAATATTTGATTTGATTTCAATGAACAGAGTAAACAAAAATAACCTTGCACAGTTATAAGGCAAAAGTTCTTTTTGATGCCGTTGGTGGGCGTATATGTGTGTTTAAAGTCATGGGGATGTAAATAGTGTGTCTCCACTGGTCTCATTGGTGCAGCAAATCCACATTTTGCTGGGAAAGAGTTAAACGTTAATAAAGTACAATCTAAACTAAACATACGTAGTCATCGTTTCAGAAAGATCTATCTTGCAGTGTAAATGGAAACAAAACAGCGGCGTTTTCAAAAAGGTATACTTTGAGACCCGTTTACAAAAGTCTGCGTTTTCAGTCCCCCAAAAAGCCGTTTCCATCCAATCCAACGTTAAAAACGCATACAAAGTTTTCCAGAAAACGCCGTCGTATAAACGGCAGGTTTACATAGATATCAGACTATAGTGGGTCATTCTCAAAGAGCCGTGTTTACGGCCATTTTTGTTTGTGATGTTCTCCACCCACTCTCAAAAATAAAGTTTTGATATATTTGCGGTAGGAAATTTATTCATGGAATCATAACTTTACTTCATATATGAATGCTTTTTGGCATAAAAGAAAAATTGATAATCTTGACCCTACACTATTTGTTTGGCTTTTGGCACAAATATATAAATGTAATGTAACACACTACAAGATTTTTGCTCAGATTTTCAGTCTGGACTAGATTTTTTCTCGTAGTGTGATGAACTGTTTTTCTCTGCAAACTTTTAAAAAGTCTGCAAGTGATGTTTTTTTAAATCTGTGCGGTGTATTTCAGCCTTAAGACTGGTTTTGTAGTCCAGTGTTCTGTGACCGTATTTGACTCTTTGAAGATCACACCAATAGTTATTGTTTCTGCCTTGAAATCACAATAAATTGTGACTTGTGTTTGTAATTGTATATCAAGGGAAGATTTAGTCTACCATGCTTTGAGCTCTCACTAACAACGACTTCACCTGCAAAAACTGTTCAATTCAATAAAATTCACATTTATTTGTGTAGCACTTTTCACAATGCACATCACTTCAGAGCAGATCATTTAGATCTAAGACAATAAATATGTCATCACACAACAAACCATTCAGTGTGAGAGAGACCACCAGAGCAACTCTTCTGCGCAAACACACAAACATTATGTGGTTTTATACAAACAACACAAAATAACAGGAACACCAAATCACACAAACACCATTCAACAACACAGGGAGCAACGCACCAGAGAACGCATACACACACACAAGCACGCACACAAACACACAATTGCAGACACGGACAAACGCACAAACAGACACACACATATACACACAAACACACACACACAATCACACACACGCACATACATGTAAACATATAAGCAGACAAACACATACATGCACACACACTTACACATACACAAAAATACACGTACACACAGACACACACACAAACGCACATATGCAGACATAAGCACCTACATACCAACACAAATAAGCAATCATGAGCACACAAACTCACGTACATACGCACACATATGCACAGACAAACACACACACACACACACACACAAACACATCAAAATAGACAGACAGAGAGCATAAAAACTCACTTTGTTGTTTTGGTAGATTCAGTCGCGTCTGGCCGATCTGTGAATAAGAAAGAAATGGACATGATTGATGCACTGAAACTCTATATATCAATCATCACACATTCAGGAGAATTGACATTTGTGAGGCATTTCCTGATGTGTGACTGTGAGCTCAGCACGTGATCCACTGACGTGAAGTTTCTCACCGAGTTCAGATTCAGTGCCAGTGATCTGTGCCAGGATTCTGAAGGATCGGGACTGGGACGTTCCGGTTCGAGGACGCCAGTCCTCCGTGTCCTCCATGATGCGTTTTCTGCTGGAATCACCGTGAGTTGCAACATGATAAAACTCGATGTCCGTCTCTGTGATGGGCTTGCGAGGAAGTCTACACAAAAACACACACAATCTATTTATGACCCTTGTATTAATGATGTGTTTCAGACGTCTTCAACCTTTATCAGATCATAAAGAGACTGAAACTGAGTGACCTACAACATCTTCATCTGTTTACACTTTGTGATGCTTTCAAAGCAAACATATTCACATCATTAATGACGTCATATTTTACTCTGCTGTCATATAGTCCTTACAGTTGAAATGTTGGAGAAATGTTGAAATAATCAAGTTTTAACATTAAGACCCACTTTCATCCACCATACATTATAATGTCTTCATTTGTATTGCTTTGCTTGTTTTGTGCTGCTAACACAACATGTATAGACACTACACAACATATCTGAATCATTGATCGTGATTCCCTCTTTACCTGTTAACTGATGGTTTTCTGAAAGACCGAAGGAAAGAATAGAGGACAGAAAAGGGTCAAAACATGACAAATGTGTAGAGAACTTCAGATCTAACGTCACAGATTCTGTACTCACATGAACACAGCCGGAGGTCCACTAAGAAAAATAAAATCAAACATTTCGGTTATATAACAGTGTTTTGGATGTTTTAAACATCATTAAATATAAGTTGTTTGTACATATTTTCTTACAAACATGTCTCATGTTAACACGATATTTTAAGTTTTGCTTCATTTAAATATGAATGTCAGTGCATTATAGTTAACTAAATGTATGACACTACTTTATTATAGTTTTGATTTTAGTTTTATAACTTTTTAATTTTTTTGCAATTTTGGTATATGCTGTGGTCATTTTATAATGTATTGGTTTATTTTTAATGCTTTAAACTTACTTCAATTTATTTTTGAAGGAACATTTACATTTTTTCCTTGAGTTAAGTTTCTACAATCATTTTTAAATTTCAATATTTGATTTGATTTCAATGAAGAGGAACATTTTCAAAGTTTTAATTTTGTGATCTAAAATAATCTTGCTGATTCACTTACATTCCACAAAGAAAATCTTAAAAGACACAATCCACCACAAACCCAGATAATCTACTGTACTTAACAAAAGCTTATTTATTCTCAATGGTTATTCTTATTACTGTCAATCAAATGTTTGACTGTTTTAGAGCAAAAACGTATATTTTTTCCATTACATTAATATGAAATGAATATGCATAAAAAAATGTTAATTGTTTTAAAGTGTTTATTATAGCTTTGATTTTAGTTTTAATATTTTAAATTAGCTTTATTTTTAGATCTTTAGTTTTTGTGTTAATTTTAGTTCAAGTTTTATAAATTTTGGTATAATTTATTGGTTTAATTTTAATGTTGCTATATAAGATTAATTAATTTAAATTTTTGTTTATTATAATAATTTTATTTCTTTAAACTTACTTCGGTTTATTTTTAAAGCAACTTTTAATTTTTTTCTTGAATGAAGTTTTTCCAATAACTTTATATATCAATATTTTATTTTATTTTAATGAACAGGAACAGGAACATTTTCAAAGTTTAAATTTGAACTAAAATAACCTTGCTGTTCGCTAACATTTCACAAGCAGTTTAACAAAATCTTATTTGTGTATCATTTAAAACACAACAATTTTTTCATGTTTCAGTTGAAATGCTCGTCCTTAACACTTGGTTTGATATTTTTTGATTCTTATACATTTTTAAACATCTAAAATCTTTTTTTGGAGCTGTAGTGTTTATCTACTTGTAACACATACACATGATGTACTGTATTTGACCACTAGGGGGTGCTGATGTATATGAAGACAATTAACATCCAACATCAATCAATCGAAGCTCTTCAAGATGAAGTTTGTGAACACACACATCATAGACTCTCTACACTGACACACAACACATTCACAATCTGTCAATAAATGATCACAACACTCTCATGCAATGAAAAAATACACAATTCACCACAAACCCAGAGTACTGCTACAGCTAATCTATTGTACAAACCAAAATTTATTCCTGATGGTTATAATATTACCGTCAATCAAAATGTTGGACTGTGTTATAGCAAAAACGTTTATATTTTCCATTACAGTAGTAAGAAATAAATACGCATAAGAAAATGCAATTTTTTTGCAGATAATGTCATAATAGTAATAGTACTTAAAATATCTGTCTTTTTAATTTTCAATTAATCAAAGTTCCTGAAAGGCTTCTTAACAATCCTTAATCCGTTTGATTTCATTCAAAATAAGATTATGACCATTATAAGCAAATATAACATACTTCAAAGGACAACACAATTGAAACACACAAACACACACACACACACACAAACTGAAAAGATCATCAAGTAATGTGGTACTAACTTTGTGGCCGGATTCACCTGCTGAAAAGCATAAAGATTTAAAACAATGTTCTCTAAGAACAACCAACACAAACAATTCAAATATCTAAATAATAACATACCGTACACACTGAAGAGAGACACAATCATTTACGATAACTAGATAGACAATTCCAACACAAAGCTGATCTATAACTCACACACACAAAGCAACATGAGGACGACACAAATGAGCACACATGCCGTCACATTATCAGGAATAGGGTCGTTTGAATATTATATTTGCCTCAACAGCACAGAATCAGAGCTGGAGTTGATCTGTGTTTTTAATGTACAGCTGGATGTTCAGATAACATCATCATCACCATTTGGTTTTCATCACTTAATCCACTTTCAAGTTTTTTTTTGACTGCATTTAAGTTGCATGAGGGATCTGTTAAGCACAAGAGGGATCTAACACACACACACACACACACACACTAGTATACTGCATGCGCTGATAAACATATTAATTTCAAAGAGTTGTAGGCTATGCGTCACATTTTGGAAACTGTGATATGTCCCCCACACTGCCAATATGTCGACTGCGCACATCGAGTTCCCAATGTTCCAAACACATTCTCAAGCAGAAAAAAACATCTATACACAACATTTAACGAGAAACACAACGGCTTTATAGAGTGATTTAACTCCAACATGTGCCAGAGTCTGACAACCTACACACAACACGCACACATACACACAACACATTCAACACACGATCCTGTCCGTGTGTGAATAACACACAGCTCTTCTGCCTAATAATGTCAATCAGCACTTTAAAACAACCATTAAAATCTGAAACCAGGGTTACGTGTGGGGGGGTAAAACTGAGCTTCCACTGGCACAATATCCACAGGAGAACCGTTAGATACACACACCAGATACTATTACACACCTCTAAATATAAACACTAACACAAGCACACACATCAGAATCAGTGAGACGTGCTTCTAAATGAACATCATACACACACGCACACACACACACACACACACACACACACACACACACATGCTCACTCACACACGCACACTTGCGAGCAAATACACAGAAACACACACACACACACGCACAGACATCAGAATCAGTGAGACTTCTACATGAACATCATGTGATGAATCAAACACACTGGCGCACAAACACACACAAACACACACAAACACAGCTCATTTTACTGAGACCTTCTGTGAGGAAAAGCTGTTTAGTTTGGGTTTTTAAAGTAAGACACAATGTTCAAACGTCACAAACAGGCACATTGGATCAATCATTTGTAAATATAATGTCATATATGTTATTAAAAGACAAATTTATATTTGTAAATAACAAACCCTTGAATGTGGCGACAGGCCAATCAGAATCAAGGATTCAAATGAGCCGTGTAATAAATGTTATTAAAAGACATATTTATAATATATTTTGTGTAGTATTAAACTGCTCCTCTCAAAATGATTTGCAGCATCCGGGTAAGAGGCTGTTATTAGTTTTAAGCGGTTGTTATTTGAAAATATTAACTCATGGAATGTCGCGACTGGCCAATCAGAATCAAGTATTCAAATGAGCCGCGTAATAAAGGATTTTAATGCACGGCTAGCCGTTGGATAATCCCTCACTTATATAGCAATACGACTGAATATTTTATTTGACATTTTCTGTTTTTATTGGGTTTATCATTTGGATGCTTTCTCATCAATACATTAGATTTCCCGTCAACTGTACTATTTAGTCATTTAGCAGACGCTCAAACCAATCCATGCAGTTATGTTCAGTGTTTATTTCTACATTTAAGTTGGTTCTTATAGGGCTTTACACAATAAGTATATATGTATAATCGTGAAAACAGACAAATTATTATAAAACCTGATATTATATATATGATATTATGTAGATATGATGTTATACAGTATAGAACACATGACGGATGTCTGGACCACAACATGCTGAGGGATGGAGGTACGTGTCAACACAACAGTCTGGATTTCATCTACACTTCTGGAAGCCACAATGACATTTTAAATGGAATGATGTGTTTTTATGGTCTGAGATTAAACAATGATATGCTGCTAAAAATGTCGCTCAGCGTGGTTTTAATCTCATTTAAAACAGAAGATCAGAGAAATCCAGAACCTCGAGGTTTGTGAGGTGGGCGGAGCATCCGTGTGTCCGTTCAACTCTTACCCATTCAGCTGTAAGCTCTCGCCCTGACTCTCCAGCAGGCCCCGCCTCTGACCCATGGCCACCTCGCAGGCGTTCTCACAGGAGTACAGATCAATGGGCGTGTTATAGACCGAAGGGCGGGGCACTGCCGGCAGGTGATTGGATGACGCGGCAGTGTAGTCAGCGAGACTGGGTGGAGCCGGTGGATTAGGGACTGGAGCCGATAAGGCGGACACAAAAGCGGATGCGCCGGAGGCTGTGCGCGATGACCCCGCCCCTCCCGACAGCTGAGCACTCTTATAGGTGGATGGAGTGATGGGGGAGGAGTTTGTGATGTCAGAGGAACATGGAATGGAGGTTGTCATGGGAACGGGTTTGATGATTTCCATACAATCATCCTGGATATGGACGAAAAGCACATGCAGGACTCAAACACAAACAACAGCGACAAACAACAAACTTTTAAAGGAAGAACGCTTTAAATAAATAACAACAAACACAACACATACTACAGCAGATGAGCGTCAGTGACACACATGCAGATGCGTCTGTCTCAGAGAGGTGTGTAATGACACACAAACACTTCATTCACAATGCACGTGTGTGTGTGCGTAATAAATATCATACCTTAGGTGCCGCATCAGGTTTGGGAAGGTTTGATGCCCTGTTGGAAAACAACAACATGAGTATGTAGTGCGTCATAATAAAATCTGTTGAACCTATTTGATTTGATTGTGTAGCGTGATGTGGAGTGAAACAGTAGGTGTGAAACTTTGTGTTTGTGTCTCCATCTCTGACAATCTGAACTTAATACAGAACCTTCTAGAACAAAGCTGTCCATTAGTTTAATTTTGGAATAATAATGTTAATAAACAGTTATGAAGTAAACTTTTATGAATAAACAGTTAAGAAGGTTTTATTGTGTACTGCTTTTTACACAAACACAAGACCGAAAGAGTCATGAGCTTGTGCATCCTTGTATTACGTTCACAAACAAATACGCACACAGACACGCACACACACAGACACGCACGCACACACACACATGCATGCACACAGACACGCACACACATACAGACACGCACACACACACAGACACGCACGCACACACACATGCATGCACACACACTTGCACGCTCACACAGACACGCACAAACACAAACACACACACACGCACACACACACACACACACAGACAGACACGCACACACACACAGACACGCATACACACTTGCACGCTCACACAGACACGCACACACACCACACACAAACACACACGCACGCACAAACACACACCTACACACACACACAGAGAGCAATACACGCACAGAGAAAATAAATACCTACAATTATCCTGCAGTCAGACAATAATGGGATAAATACTCACGGCCAGATCAGTATTTAATCACAAATGAACAATTAGAATCATTTTTACACTAGTACAAATCATTAAACTATTAAAACATTGGACGGTGTGTTGCTCTGTTTGCGTGTGTTGCTCTGTTTGCGTGTGTTGCTCTGTTTGCGTGTGTTGCTCTGTGTATGTGTGTGTTGCTCTGTGTATGTGTGTGTTGCTCTGTGTGCATGATGCTCTTTTTGTGTGTGTGTGTGTTGCTCTTTGTGTGTGTTAGTGTGTGTGTTTCTGTGTGTTGCGTTTTGTGTGTGTGTTGCTCTTTGTGTATGTAGCTCTGTGTGTTTGTGTGTGCGTGTGTGTGTTTGTTGCTCTTTGTGTATGTTGCTCTGTGTGTGTTGCTCTGTGTGTGGGTGTTGCTCTGTGTGCGTGCATGCGTGTGTGTTGCTCTTTGAGTGTATGTGTGTGTGTATGCGTGTGTGTGTATGTGTGTGTGTTGCTCTGTGTGCGTGTGTGTTGCTCTTTGTGTGTGTTGCTCTTTGTGTGTGTGTGTCTGTGAGTGTGTGTGTTCCTCTTTGTTTGTGTATGTGTGTGTGTATGCGTGTGTGTGTATGTGTGTGTGTTGCTCTTTTGTGTGTGTGTAGTAGAGTAGGCGGGGCGAGACTCCTTCCTTCCTCCCGGGTTTCGGCACCAATGTAGAGATTCAATAAAAGGAAGGAAGGAGTCGGGAACCGGCAAACATTTAAACATTTAATAAAGTAATATAACAGCCGGCGGCCCCTCACGGACGACCGCCGGCGAACAAAACAAAACATAAATATAAATACAATTACAAATACACACAAGTTCGGGCCCGGTCCTCTCTCTTCGACGGTCCGGTCGCTCGTTCCTTTTATGCTCCCAATCTCCTACAAGATTCGAGCCCGGTGTGCGCACAGCTGGCGCTCATCCACAATTACTCACCGGACTCGAACCACGGTCTCGCCCCGCCTACTCCACTACAGTGTGTATGTTGCTCTTTGTGTGTGTGTGTGTGTGTGTTTCTCAATGTGTGTGTGTGTGTGTTGCTCTTTGTGTGTGTGTGTGTGTGTGTGTGTGTGTTGTGTTGATAGACGGAGTCAAACACTCTTTACATTAGTGTAGTGCTTTAGACTTGTGTATCCCACTGGAGCATCATTATGACACCAGAGATCTCATTGTGTCTCAGAGCGAGTGTGTGACGTCTCATGTTCTCACCCTGAGGCCGACGTGTGACTCAACCATTTCCCTTCATTATTAAATTAAACTAAAATCTGTCCTGTTATTCTCAAGTGTGTGTGTGTGATGATACACAGAAAACAAACACACACTTCACCATCTTAACCGTCTCTTTCAAATCAACTACGACTCAAAGAAATGGAGGCAAAGAAAGACCTGAAAAGACCTCTCAACAAGGTCTCAAACAAGACACTAAATAAGTGTGCAGGTCAGTCACGATGTGTTCACACATTCTAATACAATCATCTCAGTTTTGAGTTCTATAGACCAAACACATGTGCAGCTCGACACATCTGGATTTTCATCAAATACAGTATTACAGCACTGAGGTGTTCAATCTGAGGTCAGACGTTTTATTGCAAAGCTCCAGATGTTGGGTTTGATCCGGCTGTCTCATGTTAAAGAAAAATGGCCTTTAGTGATTGTGTTAAAGTGTTAAAGTGCATGAGAGAGTGTGTGTGAGAGACGGTGTGTTTATTCAGTGATACACACACAGAGAGTGCAGAGATGTAAGTGTGGGGGTCTAATGGAGTCTTTTAATGCTTTAAAAGCTGTCGTAAGAGATAGAACACATGCCATCATGTATGATTCACAACTGACACACACTGAGAGCTTCTGCAAACACTACAAGACCTGACGGGTGAAATCAACTCTATTTGTACACACACACACACACACACACACACAGACACACACACACACACACAGATCATTGAAACACATCTGACAAACCTACATAATCCAGCAACACATCACTATGTGAAGACTCACATCCAGAGAAGTGATGGAGACAGTGCCCTGAATAGTTCTGTAGTTCTGCTGTTGATGTTATCTCTGATTGTGTTTTGCTCTGTGTGCGTGTGTGTTGCTCTGTGTGCGTGTGTGTCGCTTGATCAGATCATTTTTGTGTTTAGATGTGCACGTCAAAACTTGGCGAACCTGAACTGTAAATACACATATAAGGAGATAAATAAAACAAACACAAAGAGGAACACACAACAGCCAGTGTGGGAATGACAGATTTTCATAAAGAGATCAGATTTGAGTTTATATGACATCAGTCAAACTGATCAGATAGAGACACAGAGACTCAGGAATCATTGAGATGTGATGTTGAGGTGTGTGACGCACATGAGTGTCTGTGTTTGTTCATATGATGATCAGATCTCTACAAGAGTTACATGAGGACACACACAATAAAATGAACACAATGATTCACAGCATGTGCGTTACATTAGTACACAGAGTGTGTGTTTGACTTTCTGTTGATTCTCGTGGATTAAAGGAGATTAAACCGAGCCTGTAAACTTTCCTCCAGAATTACAACTAAGCTCTGTTTGGCGTCTCCATCCGTCTCCAATAAAACTCAAACATCCTCCATTAACTCCAAGAGGCCAATACACACACACACACGCACACACACACACATACTTTCTATTTTTCTTTGGCAGATGCTTTTATCCAAAGCGATTTACGTTGCATTATCCTATACATTGTGTGTCAGATTGTGTAATCCCTGGGATCAAACCCCTGACCTTGGTGTTGCTAGTGCCACAGTCTAACCACTGAGCCACAGGAAGGCACACACACACATAAACATACACAAACACACATACAAACATATACACACAAATATAAATGCACACGCACACATGCACAAACACACACACACATGCACAAACTCACACACACACAAACAAACATAAACACACGCACGCACACATATAAACACACACGTGCAAAGACGCAAACACACACACACACACACACACACACACACAAACATACAAACATACATAAACACATACGCACAATGCACACACAAACATAAACACACACACACACAAACATAAACACGCTCGCACACAAACATACAAACACACGCACACACGCAGAAACACACACACATAAACACACACGCACACATACACACAAACACACACATGCGCACAAACACACACACAGAAACATACACATACATAAACATAGACTCTCTCAAATAAACATGAACACACAAACATAAACACACAGACACACTTATATAGATAAACACAAACACACGCACAGACACACACACTCACAACAGCAGCAATAAGAGTAGCGTTACACAAACAGCGCACATCGGCCTCTGGACAGAAACACATGGTGTCCGTCCGTCCACACTGAAGTGTGTTTATAACAGCGAGAAACAAACAAGAAGAGTTAAGAGAAGCACTTTAATCTGAATCATTTCTATCAGACAGCACTTTACATAAAGCTAAATATGTTCTTTTCATACTGCATGTCTGGGATTAAACGTGATTAATAATACACTGATTATTTACACACAAACATTCTTGAAGTTCATTAGGGTATGGGTTCCACTCCCATGAAACACACAACATGTAAAGCCGGAATGCTTTGGATAAAAGCGCTTAATTGTTACTGTTTTTCTTTTCTGGACTTCAAAATGTGGCAAAAGTTTGCCCAACTTAAAACCGTGTCATCTAAACAAACTGAAAGTTCCCAGCATGCACTATGACATGTTCTATTCGTTTATTAACCAGTTTCCTCACTACAGTACTGTTTCAGTGTTTATGCTGTTGTTGTTGCCAGTTGCCTGATGTATATAGAGTTATTTTTTGATATAAGATGAGTTTTTAATGGTCACCATGATGGAGGTTTTTAATTGTTTAAGCAGTTCCTTGACCAATGTTCTGGTCTGTTTTGATGAGTGTTTATACAATGTAACAAAAGAAAGTTAAATAAAAGTTAATCTTCTGAGTTGGGCGGATTTAAAGTTGTTGTTGAGAGAACGTCGAAATCGGCTTGTTGCCAAATTATTATTATTTTTTTACTCTGTAAATTGAGTTCACATAAACTGCTTGCCCCTAAGTTGAGTAAACGACATAAATCTACAGAGGAAATTAGCACTTAGGTTTTTTTGTTGTTGTTTATGATGCTAGTGTGTTGTTGCCAGATGCCAGGAATTGTTTTATGGTTGTCATGGTGTCCTGTGTGGTTGCTAGGGGGTTTCTTGGGTGTTCTTGGTAGATGCTCGGAGGCTGCTTTCAGCCCAGCTCAACAGAGACCATCCTGGAATGAGTCTACAGGAATGTTAAACATCACACGCACACGCACGCACAGACACACACGCAAACACACACACGCACACACACACACAAACAGTAATAAGAGTGTGTCCCCCGGTGAGAGAATAACACTTATGGGGTCAGATCACTGAAAAGCTGAAAAGCATAAAGACAAATACAATTTATGTGGGACACACTTAGAAGCTCCGCCTTAAAATGCAACTGACCAATCCTGACTTAGCAACTGTTGCCATATCATACAAATGCTGACGATGGTTTAATGCACTTCCTTAAAACTTATTTAAACTGGTACACACATATTCATTCTATTTTTGTCAATTTATGGCACTGGGACGTTCTGTTTGTCAACAGTAACCGATGGGGCGGAGCTTCAAGAAGGTCAGATGACTTCATCTCACCCATTCCTTTATGTGGTTAATGCTCAGTGTAAAGTGCAGAACGCTCTCAGTGGGAATATCATGTGTGTGTGTTGATGGGATATTTAGTGATGGTAAACTAATCAGCTTCTCTCAGTTTTAGTGGAGCTCAGTATTAATAGAACGAAACCAGCATCAGCACCATCTGAAACCAGCAGCCTGAACGATTACACTATGATATGTAAACCTTACACACACACGCACACGCACACACACACACACACGCACACACACATACACACGCACACACGAACACACACACACACACACACACGAACACACACACACACGCGCACACACACACACACACACACACACACACGCACACACACACACACACCCACTGGATGTGTGTTCTTGTTTTCTGTACTTCAGTCCTCAAGGGGGCGAGAGAGTTACTGTGCGTTAAAATATTTGTGCCATTAAACTGCATGTATACTTTAACATGCGCATACAGAACATGATTCACACCATGTTGTGCATGTGTCAGGATGCTCACGCTGTAGGTTTAGATTCCCACCACTTCATAATAAACCCATTGAATGCACACATTATTGTGCAGAACAGACAACATGCAAAATTAAACATAGAAAAATGCAACAACGAGAAGACAAGGTGTGTGTGTGTTTGGGGTTTTGCACGTGAGTGTGTGTTTGCGTAAGTGTGTGCTTGAGCATGTGCTGATGCGGTTGGTTTATTTATCATGACTTAAAAACGTCAAAAATACGACTAAATAAGTCTCTTTATCCCACTTCTGTCACATCACACGAGCCCTTAACACATGATTATGACATGAAAGCCATTCTTTAGGTAAACAGACATATGCTTGCGTGCGTGTGTACCTGCGTGTGTGTGTGTATGCATGAGTGTGCGTTTATGTGTGTGTGTGTTCCTTGGTGTATGTGTGTCTATGCATGTATGTGTGCCTGTGTGTATAGTTAGTGTTAGGTCAGGCAGGTGCGTGTGCGTATGCGTATGTGTGTGTATGTGCGTGTGTGTGTGCATGTGTATATGCCTGTGTGTATGCATGCATGCGTGTGCATGCATGTGTGTGTGTGCCTGTAATGCATGAGTGTGTCGTGTGTATGAGTGCGTGTGAGTCTGCGTGCGTGTGTGTTTGTATGCATGAGTGTCCGTGCGTGCTTTTAATACATGTGTGTGTCGTGTGTATGAGTGTGTGTGAGTCTGCGTGTGTGCGTGTGCTTGCATGTGTGCCCGTTTACCTAAAGAATGGCTTTCATGTCATAATCATGTGTTAAGGGCTCGTGTGATGTGACAGCAGTGGGATAAAGAGACTTATTTAGTCGTATTTTTGACGTTTTTAAGTCATGATAAATAAACCAACCGCATCAGCACATGCTCAAGTCTAAAATAAACCAAAGGATTACACAACGATCACAAGGTTATTTGGATAAACTGAATGGTGAATATAAATGTAATGAATATGATGAAGGTGTCAATGAATGTTCTTACTTCTGTAAGCTGAGGTTGAGATTCCCTGTGCAGGATTTGATTTTGTTTTGAGCTTCCAGGTGATTCATGCCGTCAGTACGGATGCCATCGATGGACAACACCAGATCTCCCACAGATATTCCAGCCTTCGCTGCCTTTCCTCCGTCCATCATCTGAAACAACACCGATGAAAAACAGATGAACACATCCCTGTATATACATCTAAAGAGGCACAGAAATTATTTCATTTTAAATTCTGATGTTATCCATTTGATAATATTGGCACAATTCATCCTATGTCATTATTAAATCAATACATCAAAACAAAATTGATTTTGGGTCATTAAAATGATCAAACCAAAACACTTCATCAAAATATTTACGAAAGCGAATATTTACTGAAATGAGATGTGAGATAAGACTCAAAATAAGTCAAACAAACTTTCGTTTCTGGCCTTACATGGATAGAAACACAAACTGAAAAGCACGGAGGAATTCACATAAAAGACACCAGACGCAGTCGCCGAACTTCAAGTTTTACTACGAAAGCTCTGGGAAACAAGAAGAGCGGGACGAGTCACGTAGAGATTAACTTCAAAGAGAGAGAGAGAATTTACAACAGCTTCCTACAGCAAACAATTCACATCACTCATGTGATGAGTTCACCTTTAGTTCAAGTGATGTGAATGTCACAACGGATGTTCCTATAAACCTGAGACGGGCCAATTCAAACAAATCAAATAAAGATAACTCTAAAAACGACAAGCTTGAGATCTGAGCACCTCTTGAAGGACTTCAGCTTTTATAAACACAAACTCTGAGCTGTCAAACTCCAGATGTTCAGTTTCATGTTTGTCTTTAAAACAAAATCTGAGACGTCTCTGTTAGCAGTGCTGTTTCTGCATCAAGAAGGAAAACTTTCATGCAAAAAAGACCTGGACACAAACACACGCAAAATCTATCATCAATTCAATGTGTGATATCATGGGATAGCGATAATTATTGGTACATTTTATAGTCTTACCTACATTTCCCTATTTGAACTGTATTACCGTGAGGTGTTTTGGTAAAAAAATAGACTTTTACTTTGACAGCATCAGGTTAATTAGGATACTGTCACTTTAAGAGCTAATGCTAATGCTAATACACATCCACTGTTAAAGTCCCCGTGAACCGGAAGTTCTGATCGTTCATACTTCTGTATTTCCATAATTTTCGTCTTAGCGATTTGATGTGTAGAAATAGAACTTGCAAATTGAAATGGAACTGGCAGCAGTCTGACAGTCGAAGGGGAGGAGTTAACGGATGCTCCGCCCAAGATGGATAGTCATTACAGGAAGGAAGTACATACAGATTTTAACGAAAGATTATGAGGGCACATGAATTTTGAAAAGAGAATGTCCCACATTGATAAACTATTTTCAATAAACGCTGCAATATTTCATGCAAAAATAGGCCAGTCATTTTTTATTTCACTGAACCTTTAAGTCTAAACTTCACTTAGAAACATTAGCCACTGTTTATGTGAACATTGGGTGTTTTTGGCCAAACCTTGTGTGCATTTTACAGATAAATAGCTAAAAAGACGTGAAAGAGAACTTTGTTCTGTGTCTGTGTGTACGCAATCATATGTCAGAGGAAACGTCTGTGTCATATCGCTTGAAAGTTTATATAGAATGAAATTGAGGGGAGGCTGGGGTGGTCCGCAACCCCACATAAGCCTTAAGGGTCTGAAATAATGAGCTTGGGGGGTCCCTTGGTTTTTCATGAAAAATTATTTTCATTAATATTCCCAAAAAAGAGTGTAGCACTTTATTGCAATAATATAAAGAACAAGATTCAAAAGACAAGAAAATGAATAAAGGAAAATAAAAAGACAGAATAACTTGCTATTCTCATTGCTATCAATTAGTATAAGAGATTTTACAATGAGCGAAAAGACAAAAACCTAGTGGCAAAATCTGAAGATTTTTTTATTTTTATAAAAAATGTACAATGCAAAATGAAAGAATCAACAGCAAGATCAATACCAAAGTCACTGAAAAAAAAAATAAAGAAATAAATATTTCAATCTCTCCGTCATGTGGATCTCTTTTAATGGATTATCAACATTTTAAGGACGTTTCTTTATTAGGGCTGGTTAGGGCCCCCCCAAGAGCCTTGACAAAATTGGAACACTGATCATGACTAATGTTCTCTCAAAACTTGCAGGTTGCAAACGCGGACTATTTGTGAAAAAAATGCTTGCTGTTTGTGATCGAGTGACTGCGCATGGATTGTTATGCAACAAATTACATAAATGTTAAGTTTGGAGCTCTATATATATGTGTATCGTCGATACCGTTACCATTTTATCAGCGAGCCATCGTTTACATTCAGAAGAACAGATTCACACGATGTTTGATTCCTGACTTCACTTCGGTTTCCACTGGAGAATACACAAATAACACACACTCAGCATGTGACAACAATTACCGCACAAAACCAGCAACACGGATGCTGTTTATCACCACGCCGCAGTTAAACTAAAGCCAATTTAGAGGTGGAAACAAATAATTGTGTGACAAACATGTGTTTCGAGTTTGTTTTTGAGCAATTGTAAAAGCGTCTCATTAATGAACTCCAGAAGATCTGGCATGTTAGTCTTTGATTTAGTCGAGATGTGCATACAACAACACCATCGTAAACACAAACACACACGATAAACACACATCTGAACAAAAGAAGTGAACGAAAGACGTTTTAAAGAAGAGAAATGGAAGTTAAATGAGCAGAAGAGATCGGATCAATTGGAATTCTGTGAGTGTGTGTGTGTACATGTTTTGTGTTTGGACTCTTGAAAGGTGTTATAGATGTTCTGTGATGCGAGAACACAATCTCATTTGTCTGTTTTATTACAATACGCTTTAGCACAACTGGTGGTGTGGTTAAGGAATGTGGCTTCGGTTTTACGTTTATTGCACACATGAGTACGATCTGCATCATACAAAACAGCCACTTCATAGAATACTAAAATAAAGTACAAAATCATATTCACGTGACATCTGAAACACCGGTTTGATTCAGACGCTACATTCAATCCTGGTCAAAGGAACCCGATCTCCCTTTTTTGTCCCCCGACCTCCCTTTTTTGTCCCCCGATCTCCCTTTTTTGCCATCCGGCCTCCCTGCTTTGCCACCCCACCTCCCTGCTTTGCCACCCCACCTCCCTGCTTTGCCACCCCACCTCCCTTCTTTGGCACCTGGACACAGAGACTTCAGATATTTGTTCCAAAACTCTACAGTTTAAAGTTTCATTTGTCAATCATTCAAATAGTCAAAAGATGGAAATAATCCACCATCATTCAAAGGAAGATAAAGCAGAAATTCAACACAGTCCATCCACACAAACGCTTCACATTTCAAAGTCATTTCAGGAAGAGAAACTCAAACATCTGTGATGACAAACGTGAGAACAGATCCGCATGGCTTCAGTCTGGCAGGTCAAACTAAAGTAAAATGAATTGTGATGGATCAAAAGTCTTGATGTTTATTAGAAACATGTGCACGTGTAGATCACAGGATTTATGCTATAATGAAACCATGTTTACCATCTAACACACACATACTGTACATCAATGTAAATCCATCACATGGTGCAATCGGGAGTTATTGTGTAAAGTGGGAGTGTCCAGAAGATTAACCTTATGCAAATGAGTTCTTTGATTTTGATGTCATTTTATAATGATGAATGCAATGTGAGAGGGCGGGAGGTCTTAAAATAAGAGCCAAAGCAAATCTAAAGTAATTTCTATCTTTCTACCCAAACATCAAAAACTAAAACTGAATGACCTAAGATGCAATATAACAAGTGTATACAAAGGTATACTTCAGCCAAAAATGAAAATCATTCCACCATTTATTCATCCTCATGTAAATTTAAACCTGTGTGAGTTTCTTTCTTCTTCAGAACACGAGAGAAGATATTTTGAAGAATGTTCATCGTCTAATGACACTGAATTCCATCGACTTGTATTCCATTTCTCAAAATATCTTCTTTCGTGTTCCACTGAAGAAAAACTCACATAAAGATTTACAACCGCGCATGATAGAGAATAAATGATGACAGAAATATTATTGTAAGTGAACTGTGGCTTTAACTGTAATGCCATAGCGCGCACACACGGTCTGCTGATCCAGCATCAGTGAATCCAGTGTTTCTGAGAGATGTTTTATGGTTGCTGGGTGAAGAGAGAACAAAAAGCCCATTCAACTGTATAAATATCCCTCACATTACTCATTAAACTCATTAACTTTACTCTAAATGCACATAAACTAACTGCGAATACTCGTAAAAACACACTTACAATGGCGTGTGTGTGTCGGTGCGTGTGTTTCTGCCAATCATAACTAATCCTGTGTGCAGACGTCATCCAAAACAATCTGTCATATCATGAGTGAGAGAATTTACAATTATTGTTTAGACATTGCAGAAACAATGTTACATTTTTCAAGCAGGTGTGTGTGTTTGTGTGTGCACGTAGTGTGTGTTCATGTGTGTTTGTGTTTGAGTGTGTGTTCTGTGTGCAGGGGCGTAGTTTGTGGGGGGGATGGGGGGAGGTAACCCCCCCAATATTCAAATCCATCAGTTACAACCCCTCCAATATTTCAACATGAAAATCACAGTAGATCAAACGAAAAATATGTAGAATTACTTTATTTTGTGACGATAATTTTGTTCCTAAAAAAATATGAGTTTTTCATAATGAATTAGACAAAAAATACTCCCCCTCCATTGAACCGATTGGTACCGCCCAACCAATGAGTCGCACTTTCACCAAAACAACGCGAGTGGTGTTTGAATGGGAGAGCACACGGGTAACTTAACGTACGCCAAAAATGAAGAGAAGCGCTGCACAGCGGACTATATTTAACTGCTGGTCAGAGAGGGATGCAAAAAAAATAAAGCATGTACTGAGAACGAGGTATGAGAATATTGTGTAATAATAGCTAAGTACACACCATATATATTAGCTAGCTAATCCATTGCAATGTATTTAGCTATAACTATCAGTATAACAAGTTACCAAAGCAGCCATCTGTTTTGCAAGTTCATTTTTCAATAGTGTCTGTAGTTATCAATGACAAAAGTATTCACATTGATGTTTGTTTTCTTCCTAAAATAATCGGACTTTTGAACGAATTGGATGAATTAATAATTTAAGTGGCTCACTCATTAAAACAGTGAATCGCTGCCGCCTACTGGCGCTTTCAATACTTAATTTCTTTCTTTTTATAATCTCTTCTATGTTAGAATTTTATGAATGAAGCTTATACACGAATTTCATAACGTTATGTGGTGTATAATCTCTTAACAATTATTTTTTAACAGAATTGAGGTAAATATAGCAGCAGGGTAGAAAAGTCAAATTTTCCAATAACAATACACATTAAAAAATAAAATAACAGGCAGCATACAACCCCAGATACATAGCACACGTAAGTCTGCAAGATGTCTGTTAAAGATCACTTCATCTGGAAAGCATCTGCTGTTTACTAACATCTGATAGACATCTATAAGATGTCAGTTTAACATACATTCTAAATCATTACATCTTAAAGACATCTTCTAACAGGAAACGTCCTATAAACGTATTGCAGATGAGCAAACACTCTAAAATATACGTCTCCGTGATGTTCGTGTGCTATCTGGGACGTTCAACCCCCCCAATGTTCAAACCAAATCTACGCCCTTGTGTGTGTGTGTACGCGTGCGTGTGGTGTTTGTGTGTGCGCCTGGTGTTTCTGTGTGTGTGCTGTTTGCATGTGTGCGTGCATGTGTGTCCGGGTGGTGTGTGTTCGTGTGTATGTGTGTGCGCGTGGTGTTTGGTTGTGTGCATGGTGTTTGTGTGTGTGGATGTGTGTGTCCGTGTGTGTGAGCATGTATGTGTTTGCGTGTGTCCCCGTGGTGTTTGTGCATTTTTGTGTCTGCGTGTGGTGTTTGGGTTTCCGCGTGGTGTGTGTCTGCGTGCTGAGTGCATGTGTGTCCGCGTGTGTGTGTCCGCGTTGTGTGTTTTTATGTGTGTGTATTCACATTTTACCCCATGAAGCACATTTTTAGTTAACTGAACCAGAAATAATGTTTTCATTAAAGAACGGCATGTTAGCTAAATGTTTTTAAAATCGGTGTTTAATACGCAAATACAATTCACGGAATATGATATATGCACACAAAGATTCAGTCACAAAAAATAACAGTAAAAACAATCAGTGCAAAATAAACAGAAGCTGGAAAACTGACACGGACCAAAACAAGGCGAGAGCGCCAGACCACAGGCTCATAAAGTCCCGTTTAGATTAAAAACCCAGATATTAAATCCCATCATAAACCCAAACTTAAGATATTACATCTGTGTTAAAGTCAGCTGCCAGCCTATTCAGAAACATCTCGAATCTGCCAAACTTCCACTTTTCACATCACAGACCGCTTCAGATCCAAACCCAACACACTCCCTCTGAACAGATGAGATAAAACATCAGGAGAAATATCACATCTGCAACTCAGATGATGAGCTGCAGATAATCCTCGGATCTGAAACACTGAACTGCCAGCACAGGACCTCTGAGAAAGCAGCTCATTTTATCAGCGCATGAACTGGAACATTCTTTATCTATCTTTTCATTCCACCAAACACTTATCACACACACACACACACACACACAAACACACATTTGGGATGATGTCATGAGAAATAAAAGACAGAACGTCCCTGCTAAAGGTCCAGCATCACCTCACAAGATCCTTCATTTCAAAGAACAGTGAGATGGACGATGTGTCCAAAACTGAAATTAGACTTCACTGAGACGTTGAAATAACATCTTTTATGAAGTGCGAGTAATGTCTATAAGAGAGAGAGCGAGAGCGAGAGAGAGAGAGAGAGAGAGAGAGAGAGACAGAGAGAGAGAGAGACAGAGAGAGAGAGAGAGAGAGAGAGAGAGAGAGAGAGAGAGAGAGAGAGAGAGAGAGAGAGCTCTCGTTCAACTGATAAAATCTCATTGCTGGCTCCACGTCTGTATCCATCTCTGGTTATTTTTACACTTTATGAGTGTTTGTGCGGATCTCATCAGACAGATATCAGATCAGTAACGTGCACAAAAAAACAGACAGCAAAGAGTATGCACTTTGTTTATCAATCAAGCACTAATCTGATTGGCTGACTCTAGTGTAACAAATGTAACATGTGTTGTACTGTAACAAACATGAGAGAGTTCATTAACAATGAAAGATCACTAATGAAAGTAGGAGTGAGCGTGTCACGGCTGAAAGATGGAGCAGCCCGCTGGAGGAGGGGAGGGGGGGTAAGGAAAATCAATC
>JAPMJR010000031.1:675078-782578 GCA_029783895.1 Triplophysa bombifrons | reverse complement strand
TAACGTCCGACGCGAAAAAACCTTATTATTTTTAACGTCAAAAATGCGTGTCGGACGAAATGTGGTTCGAAAGGTCTGGACGACAGCTTTACGAAAAACCAACTCTCGTCTGTCTACGACGTTCCTACGCAGAGTTATGAACAAAAGAAAAAAACCTATAGCGCCACATAGCGGTGGAAAAGTCAAAAGGCTGTAACTCCGTGTAGGAATGTCGTAAAAATACAAGAGAGGTGTCATTCGACGGGTATTGACGACACCTTTTCGACGACGTATCGTCCGACGCGAAAAGACAAAGTAAATTTTAGGGTCAGAAATGGCTGTTGGACCAAGTGCCGTTCGAAAGGTCTGGACAAGACCTTTCCAAAAAGCCGACTCTCGTCTCTCTACGACGTTCCTACGCTGAATTATGACCACTTCTTCCTCAAAATAGCGCCGTCTGGCGGACAAAAAGTATAACTCCGCGTGGGAATGTCGTAAAAATACGAGACGAGTGTCATTCGACAGGTCTGGACGACACCTTTCCGACGAGCCTACTCTCGTCTTTCTACGACGTTCCTACGCTGAATTATGACCACTTCTTCCTCAAAATAGCGCCGTCTGGCGGACAAAAACTATAACTCCGCGTGGGAATGTCGTAAAAATACGAGACGAGTGTCATTCGACAGGTCTGGACGACACCTTTTTATCGACGTAACGTCCGACGCGTTAAAACCTTCCCTTGTATTTTGGGTGGGAAATAATTGTCGGACCGAGTGCTGTTCCAAAGGTCTGGACGAGACCTTTCCGACGAACCCACCCTCGTCTCTTTAGGATTTTCCGAAGCAGAGTTATGACCGCTCGTTCTCGAAATAGCGCCGCCTGGCGGACAAACGTTATAACTCCGCGTAGGAACGTCCTAGAGAGACGAGACGGGTGTCTTTAGAAAGGTCTGGACGAGAGCTTTCCGACGACGTATCGACCGACGCGCTAGCACCTTCCCTGACGGATAGGGGGAGCCAAACAGAAACGTGTCTCAAAAGAATATCTCGGCCTAGGAAGTTCGCAGCGACACGTCCTTGGTATCGTTGGAAAGGTCTCGGCGAGTCCTTTCGGATGCGTCTAACCGTGTCCTCCTGCGACCTTCCTGGCCAGAGATAATTTCTGGAAACGCGTTTATATTTCGTGCTCTAGCTCGGCTTAGGAAGGTCGCAGGGGGTCGAATGACGTGTCGTTGGAAAGGTCTGGTCGAGGCCTTTCCAACGGCATGTGGCTCGACCTTGTCGCATCTTTAATGACTGAGTTATTGCGAGTCCAATTTCAGACTTTTAAAGCGTATTTTTAGTCCGAGTAAAATTTCACTAAGTCGAAAAGTGAGATTTCAAAAAAAATTTCTGAATGCTATACCTATCGACTCCAAATGACGAGATACGTATAGAAAAGTGGTTTCTGTATGAACGAATTTTGGAATTTCGACTTAGTAAAATTTCCACTAAATTTTCACCCTGGGGTGCACTTGGGAACGGAAGCTCCTATCGACTTGAAACCTTCACAGGCGTGTTCAGCGACCTCTAAACTACACGATGAAGTGCCTGAAGTTCATTTTTGCGTAAAATTTTTTCATAAAAAAAATACCGTTGAAACACGGTAACAAATAATTACATCACCACAAAGAGAGCTGGCACAGCCAAGCTAAAATAGAGGGAAACACAAATGAGGAACAGGTGAGGGTAATTAACAAAGCAAGGAGGCTAAACAGGGTACCAGACGAGATAAATATACAAAGGACAAAATACAGCAGAAAAGAAAAACACCAACCATAAAATAAATTAAAACAAAAGGCAAAGTACTGGTGAGATAAAAGATTTTACAGCTATATGTTTGTTGTTTTGCTCTTTGGTGGCATTGTAAGTTCTGTTTTTGTGTCTGTTTTTTCATCTGTTGATTCATTTGTTGATGTCCCAATCTTAAAAATAAACTAAAAGTTTGTTTTGAAGCAATATTTAGAAATGTTACTATCCTTCATACCACATGTGATACACTTACTTTTAAGTAGTATGTCTTAGTAGTTAGTCAATTTCAAACATTGTTTCTCTTTTGGTAGTCTTCTGCAGTTGTAACAATAGCTCTTGTCTTCAGATTTTTCAATTTGGCATTATTTTCACAAACATTTCATTATTTCAATTCTTACTAATTTCACAACGGATGATAACAAATGCATTCAATTCTTGTTTACGTCTTGTTTATGAGGAATTCTTGATTCGTACTGTACTAAATGTTTATCTCTGTTTTGCATTTCCGTCTATACTTTTTTCTGCCATCAACGACTCTCTCACGGTTGGGCATTGCAAGGCAACGTTTATTTATACAACACAATTCATACACAAAGGTAATTCAAAGTGCTTTTCATAGAATTGATTCACAAAGAAAACTATATTTAATGAATGAGTTCTTTAGAAAGTAAATTAGTTCAAATCACAAGTGCTTAAGAATGCATAACACAAAAGGAAATGAAGTTTAATTTAGAAATGCGTACTAAAAAGAATGTCAAGTAAAAGGAAAAGAAGGCTGATTATTTCAAACTACTACCATTTGTCTGATTTGCATAAAATTATGTTATTTTGTTACAATATTGGTCAGTCAAGCTGGTCAAATGTTCTGGTGCATTCTTACTAAGATGAACCTCATGGTGCCTTCAGACACACAGAACTGTGTTTTTTCCGATCGCACCTTTTTCTTCCAAACTTTTCCCTTCCACTCAACTTTCTATTAATGTGCTTTGATACAGCACTTTGGGAACATCCAACTTCTTCTGCAATTACCTTTTGAGGCTTTTCCTCCTTATGGAGGGTGTCAATGATGGTTTTCTTCACAACTGTCAGGTCCGCAGTCTTTCCCATGATTGTGATTCCTCCTGAACCAGACTGAGAGACCATTTAAAGGCTCAGGAACCCTTTGCAGGTGTTTTGACTTAATTAGCTGATTCGAGTGGGACACTTTGAGTGTAGAATATTGCACCTTTTCACAATATTCTCATTTTCTGAGATTGTGGATTTGGGATTTTCATGAAGCCATAATCATCACAATTATGACAAGTCACGGCTTGAACTATCTTGCTTTGCATGTAATGAGTCTATCTCATATGTTAGTTTCACCTTTTAAGTTGCATTAGTGAAATAAATGAACTTTTGCACGATATTCGAATTATTCGAGTTTCACCTGTAAATCTCAACAAACTTCAATATTGCCAAATGGCCACTAGGTGGCGGAAAAACACCATGATAATTGGAGGACGTGTTGGCGGTGTCTATAGCAATTTATTGACAGCGCTCTGCACTCATTGTTTAAAAATGTCACAGCGTGGGACGCTAGGGTCTCGATCAAGATAATAGAAATGGGATTAACACATTCCGGGTGAGTTGACTTTTAAAAGTCTCGCTCAGCACAGCGCAAATATAAAGGAAGTGATTGTTTGGCCTCGGTAGCGGAGGTATGCTGGGTTTGGATTCGTGGCGGAAGAAAGTAGTTCCTCATTTCCTTTAAAACCGGAGGGGTTTAAAGACACTCCGACGTTGTTTCTGGTTTATCTACACACTTGTGCCGTCGAACTGATGTATTCATGCAATATCGCTCGTGTATGTAGTGTTCTTATATCTGCATGACTGTGATTGCCTCGTGCCTCTGTCCTAATCACAGCCATGAAGATATAAGAACACTACACACACTCCTGCTCGAGCGATATTGCATTAATACAGTTATACAAAAATAAATAGTCCTGTTAGTTCATGAGTGAGGCTCATGTAGACATACATGACAAAGAAAAAGGTTTCTATGAATAAATGGATTTGCTGATCGAAGCACATTCATAAAAAAATTAATAAATTAAACCAAAATTGACACACAGACAGCGTTTCCACATTTGACCACGAGATGGCGCTGTTGTGACCAGTTTTTGAAAAGCTTCGAGTAATGAACCATTCTATGATACACTTGAGGGAAAAGCTTAATTTCAACATCACTAGTCTGGGTTCTTGTCAGTGAGGGGCATGAGCGACATTTCCCCATAAATAAAATATCGAAAGTTTCTCTCGTGTTTTACTGTTTGAACTGTTCATTCGTTCAAGTTCCTTCATTCAAGGGCGCCGCCATGTTTGTTTACGCTGCAAAGCATTCTGGGATTCTGAGTGTCGGGAATGAGAGGCGAACGCAGAAAATCATTGTTTGTGCACGTAGTCCAATGCACATTTGCGATATATAAATATATTAAGTAGTTCATTATATATATATATATATATGTTGGATAAAAAACGACTTGCTGACCTAACGTCTTTACTAACACGGAGGTACTACAATTCCCAGAATGATGCCGCGTAAACAAACATGGCGTCGCCCGTGCATGAATGACAAACAACCCACAGCACAACTTTAAGGTAAGAATCATTTGTTTTATTGAATGTCGAAAATAAAAAAACACAAATAGCACAACATGAACTATGAATCTTTCTTGTGTTAGGTTATTGTACTTGTTTGTTGTTATTAAACCTCTTAACTGTCAGCCTCCCGTGTATGGGAAACATAACGCGAAGTTTGCGTCGATATTGTTCGTGTAATTTCTAATCGAATCACGACAAACTATATATTATTGGAAAGCTCTGAGACTCTAGAATACACATCTGATCAGTGTCTCGAAGAATAATCTATTTCGGAAGAGAAGTTGATACACAAATGATAATTGATTGATAAATTAGTGTGCATCAAAAGTATAGTTTTATACAAATGTATTGTTTTATATTGTTTCTGTGCTTTTGTATTTTTCAATGTGTCTGTTAATTGGAAAATAAAAATAATAATAAACAAAAAGCAGCTCAATGTCTGTTGTGGTCAAATTTCAGACCAAGTGTTAAAACCAACGGAAGCCTATGGGCCCCCTAGTGGATTTTGGTGGTAGGGCGGCTAAAAAACTCACACACCCCTCCAAAAATAATGTGCTGTATGATGACCAAACTTGATACAACACTTGGTGACCCTTTGTTCATTAGGTCCAAAGTCTGGTGAAACTGAGGCTCATGTGCACTCACTTGGTTTGGTAAACTTGTACAAAAAAGTCACTTTAACAAAAATACAAGTATATGTACTATAAATTAATTTCACTTTATTTAAAATCTTGTTTGAAACTGAAATGATTTATGAAGCCCCTCACAATTTCAGACCCTCCCTCTCAGGTAGATATAAACGAGGAGACCCCACAGGACCAGTCACCCACTTTCTGCAAGAATATCCGACGCAGATTTCTTTTGCTGCAGTTTTTGGATTTTGAAAAACCTTCTTCTTCAATCAAGAATGGCTTCTCAAAGGTAAGTTGACAAGATTGATTTGTATGGCATTTTTGTCTTGTTTTCTAGCAAAAATAAATAAGAGCTCAAGAGTTTAAAAGGGTTTCAAATGGGTGAAAGTAACAAACTTATTTTTTTTTCTGTCAAGATAAATATTTGTCGATGTTTAATGTTCAGTTATCTTTGAACAAACTACTGCCATTTATACTGTAATGTCTACAGAAATGGTCAACAGTGTTTTTTAATTCATTTATGTAAGAGCCGTAAGTCAGTCATAATTTGATCAGCCCTGGCCCTGGACTGATTCTGACTCACTAATGTCTCCATTCATATGATCATTATATCGCTGAGCTGGTGGAGAAGGCCAAGGCCAATTCTCTAGAGATTCTTCAGTTCTGGCCACTTGGCAAAGAACATGTTGGACTCCAGTTGGTGAAGCAGAAATGTGGCGTCTTGCTTTTTCTTTGTGTGATTTGCAGGAGCTGTGAATTTAGCTTTGTTTCAATTCTTTCTAAAAGTTGGATTGAGGTGGTTGGTGACTGATGTTCCTCCAGCACTGACGGGTGCAGTGGCACCAATGCCTTCCACCGGCACCACCCCAGAACCACCAGCTGTGGCAGAGACTGAGGAGACTGAGCCCTCTGAGGTTGGCAGTGACCTTTCAGATGTGAGAATAAAGCCCCTTGTTTTGAACGTTGTTATACTCACTAGGGATGGGCATTTAAAGCAAAAATAATATTCGAAGATCGATGAGAACTATTCTAAGATTATTCAAAATTCGCACCCCTCCCCCCATTTAAGCTTTAAATCCATGACGACACACTGCTTTATTTATTATGGAATAGGCAATCTTACATAAAGCCATGCATTAAGATAACGCGCTGAAACATTAATATATTAACAACCGAATGACGGCACTTATTAACAGTACGTCTTACCTCGTAATGCTAGGACATTTCCTTGTAAAATTTGAGCATGTGCATTTATACCAACTAAAAACATTTATACCAACTGTGTGGTTGATCAAGGAAAATATAATTAAGCCATAAAGATTTAAGACCAGACTTAAAACGCGTTTAAATATATTAACCGAATGACGGCATTTATTAACAGTTCAGAGCGATTTCATGAATAAATAGCTCTAAAGGCTTCAGTTTCTAGTGTCATGAAAAAGTTTCTCCAGTCTGGCAGTGATCGTTTTTCTAGACGAGCAGTAAACTCCATAAGATTTTTAAAGCCTTCTCCTTCGACAAAGCCGATCGGAAGCATATCCTTAGCGATCATCTTAGTAATTGAAGCCGTTATTTGCTCCGCCCGTTTGGCATCCAAATTGGTTGATCTGACCATAAACTAGCAACTGATTGCTGACCTGTGGATGGACCTGCTGGGTGATCGCCCTCAAATGACTGTAGTTGTTGTCGTAGTTGTTGATCCATGATAAGCCAGCTTTGCATTGCAGAGTTTGCACTGCACTTTATTCTCATTCATTTTATTAAAGGACCCCCACACAGAACTCACCGTCTCAATTTATCTTATCCGTTATGCCACGCAGGTCTACAGTGTGCGTAACTTCATTAACAATTGTTGTGAGAAAATGTTTTCCTCTATTGTCTCTTGAATGACAGCCTTTAGGTTTTACATTTACATTTAGTCATTTAGCAGACGCTTTTATCCAAAGCGACTTACAGGTGGGGTAGGCAATAGAAGCAATTGGGACAGAATAAGTACAACAAAAGCATAAGTGCAATCAAAAAAAGAAGACTGGTCTCATATAACCTAACACAGTATACAGAACCATTCATTCATTCATTTTTTTTTTTTTTTTAAAGAGTAGAGAAGAAAATAGAGTTAGAACAGATCAGTCAGATGTTGACGGAAGAGATGTGTTTTCAGACGTTTCTTAAATATTTTAGGTGCGTCTTTATTGGCAGCGCCACCCTTTGGTTACTTGAACACGTTACGCGTGAAAACACAGCAAATTTTTTAAGATCGCACACACTATCCGAATTTCGCGAACAACAGACTGAAGTTACGGACGCAGGACAGAGATGTCCATCGGACACCTCCATCGGACTTAACAGCTGACGATTTTGCATCGTTCTTTGTAAAGAAAACGACCGCCATCAGCAATCAATTCTCTGCGCCACCGCCTCTTGACCACGGCCAATCCCCAGACACATGCTTGCTCCCCTCGTTCTCTCTCGTATCTGAAGAGGCCGTTTCCAAGGTCATTTCTTCGAACCACCATTTCTTCTAGCTGCCCCCTAGATCCCATCCCCACTCGTCTCCTCCAGGCCATTTCCCCATCGGTTGTTCCCTCTCTGACCCACATTATCAACTCATCTCTCACCACTGGTACATTTCCTACACTCTTCAAAGAGGCCCGTTTTACCCCACTACTAAAAAAACCTACTCTTAATCCTGCACTGTTAGAAAACTGCAGACCGGTATCCCTCCTCCCCTTCGTTGCGAAAACTCTAGAAGGTGTTGTATGTAACCAGCTCTCATCCTTTCTCGCCCAGAACAACCTCCTAGACAGCAACCAATCTGGTTTCAAGAGCGGTCATTCCACTGAAACTGCGCTGCTCTCTGTCATTGAAGCCCTGAGACTGGAAAGAGCTTCCTCTAACTCATCTGTTCTCATCCTACTGGATCTATCTGCAGCCTTTGACACCGTTAACCATCACATTCTCCTGTCCACCCTCAAGACGGGGTCTCCGGAATGGTGCTACAATGGTTCAGGTATTACCTCTCGGGTAGGTCCTTTAGAGTATCTTGGAGTGGTGAGGTGGTCGACACAGGTGTGCCTCAGGGCTCAGTGCTTGGTCCGTTGCTATTCTCTGTATACATGTCATCCCTAGGCTCTGTCATCCGGAAACATGGCTTTTCCTATCACTGTTATGCGGATGATACACAATTCTACCTTTCTTTTCGCCCAGACGATCTGACTGTTTCTGCACACATCTCAGCTTGCCTAGCCGACATCTCGCTCTGGATGAATGACCATCACCTGCAGCTGAACCTATCAAAAACAGAACTGCTTGCACCCCGGCCGACTCATCATAGCCTCTCCATTTCAACTGGGCTCATCAACCATCACATCTTCCAGAAAGGCAAGAAACCTGGGAGTGGTGATCGATGATCAGCTCAACTTCACAGATCAAATTGCTAGCACCGCCCGGTCCTGTAGATTCATCCTCTACAATTTTAGGAAAATTAGACCCTTCCTATCAGAGCATGCTATGCAAGTCCTAGTACAGGCTCTGGTCCTGTCCAGACTGGACTACTGCAATGCGCTACTGGGTGGACTTCCAGCTTGCACAACCAAACCTCTACAGATGATCCAGAAAGCTGCGGCAAGAGTTATCTTTAATGAATCGAAGAGAGCACACGTCACTCCTCTATTCATAAAGTTACATTGGCTCCCTATAGTCGCTCGCATCAAATTCAAGACCCTGCTCCTGGCCTACAAGACCACAACTGGTTCGGCACCACCTTATCTTCACTCGCTACTCCAGACATATGTACCCGACAGATCCCTACGCTCTGCAAATGAACAGCGTATTGTGGTCCCATCCCAAAAAGGTAAAAAATTTCTCTCGCGCACCTTCTCCGAATCTGTTCCACCTATGTGGAATGATCTGCCCGCTGCTACAAGATCTGCAGATTCTGTAGCCATCTTTAAGAAACGTCTGAAAACACATCTCTTCCGTCAACATCTGACTGATCTGTTCTGACTCTATATAAAAGAAAGAGTATAGAAGAAAATATATTCTATTAAAGCAATAAGCCCCAAGAAGCCGTGGGTTACAGTGCATTTTATAACAGCTAAGGGGCGTTGTTAGGCACGACGCGAAGCGGAGTGCCTAAACCCCCTTAGCTGTTATAAAATGCACTGTAACTCACGGCTTCGCGGGGCTTATTGCTTTTATAAAACAGTTACTCCATATGCTTAGCAAGGTTTCATTAAATAAAGTAAATAAAATGATATTTAGGCTATGTGGTGCCGTCAGCCGTTATATATCGGGGTATTTTATAACGGCTTAGAACTCCGCTCAGCCAATCAGAATCAAGGACCAGAACTGGCAGTTTTATAAATATATATAAATGAATGAATGGTTCTGTATACTGTGTTAGGTTATATGAGACCCAATCCTCTTTTTTTGATTGCACTTATGCTTTTGTTGTACTTATGCTGTCCCAATTGCTTCCATTGCCTACCCCACATGTAAGTTGCTTTGGATAAAAGCGTCTGCTAAATGACTAAATGTAAATGTAATGTAAATCTTTGAGGACACAATGGCAGTGGTTATCCTTTAACATCTCCAGCGGCCGGGAGTGGTCGAGCACATGACTGTGAGTATCTTTGTAGTGTCTGCATTGTGTAACGGCTAGGGTTGGGCGATGTGTTGACATTTTTTTTATGGATAATCGACTTTAAAATCATCACAATATCTGATCAAATCTGGTGTGTTTGACTTCATGCAACGTTGCGGAGACGATCAATCTGCGGATACGGACCGGGAGGGAATTCCGCCAAGTGTGTGCACACACCATGCTCAAACCAGTGTTGCAGTGACTTCTTTCGTCAGGTAAAGCGCTCAGATAAACCATAACGCTTTTATACAGTAGAAAAATGTTGCAGGTGTCCTGAAATTTCATTACCCATCAGATTATCCAACCAGGCATGCGCACATCAATGTTACATCATTCTTTTTGCTCTATAAAATAATTTGACCTGTTTATTTTATACTGCTACGGGAATATGATAGATAATAGAATGATTTAACAACGAAAATACACTAACCTATACAATACACCTATAGTACACTTTGATTGGGTGTTGCGCTGTAAATTAATCCTACATGTTTCCTTTATGCTGGCAGGATAATCTGATAGGGTATTTATGCTATAAATGTATTTGATGTGTTTATTTTTAGATGGTAGGACTATCTGACAGGGTATTTTGCATTGTGAAATCATCCTACCTGTTTATTTTGTTGATGTGATTTAGTTTAAATTAAAATTAAAGCTTTGCCCTGCGGTCTGGAAAATCTAACAGGGTAGGACAATTGGAACACTTTCTTTAAATTTACATTTATGCATTTGGCAGACGCTTTTATCCAAAGCGACTTACATTGCTTTTTCCTCTACATTTTACATAGGTATTTGAAATCCCCTGGGATCAAACCAACAACCTTGCATTGTAAACGCAATGCTCTTACCACTGAGCTACAGGAAAGCTTCTCTTGGTCCCAAGTCTTGTAATAAGATGTTGTTTAAATATTTCTATTTAGAAACCCTGATAGCACACGTACACGTTGTGGTTTTCGTCTGTAAAATGCAGTGTTGTAATGTAACGGAGTACAAATACTTCGTTACTGTACTAAAGTAGAAATTTCACATATCTGTACTTTACTTCGCTATTTAAATTTATGTCAACTTTCACTTTTACTCCACTACATTTCCTAGATAAAATGTATACTTTTACTCCGATATATTTCCACTAAGCATCTTTGTTACTCGTTACTACTAAATAAAATAATCCGAAGAAGAAATGTGTGCGACTGCAATAAGGGAGGTTTGGCGAATCACTTCTCCTAGATTGCATTACGCACGCTCCGCACGCTCTATTTCAGCGTAATGCTTATTTGTTGCCAAAGGCTGAGGAAGCACAACTGAAACCGCCGGCGCCATGGAAGCACCTACTGGAGGTCCTTCCGTTATCATAGACGACCACCCCGACGATAGTGGTGAACAGGGTGAAGGTAACGTCAAACATCCGTGGCCGTATTTGAAAGAAATGTTTATGTACATTGGAGTGAAAGATTCTTCCTACCGGATGAAGTGTCTCTTATGCTTCCCGAAAGTCACTGAAATTTTGGCATTCAAGAACTCCCCGTTCAACCTGAAGAAGCACATCGAGGCAGGTTAACTTAATAGTTTTTCAGTAAAGCCACAATGTCAATGTGATTCAACATTAGTTATCATAAGCCGTATCAGATATCTGGCTAACGTGATGGCCAGGCTAACGTCTGCTTGTTAGCATTGCTAAGTAACGTTAACTCACATGGCGCACATGTTAGAACCCCCTTAGCTGTTCTAAATTTACTATAAAACACGGCTTCAAGGGGCTTTTTGCTTTTATAAAACGGTTACTCCATTTAAATATTCATTTTAATATTTATTTTTATTCATGCTGTAACACTTGTGCGGTCACAGCTATATGTTTGTTGAGTAATTTACAACGGCTTCGAACTCGGCTCAACCAATTGGAATGAAGGACTTGAACTATCCGTTTTATAAATTGTGAATGTACACTTGCGTTGTTGATCAAAGTCACAGTGCTTTTATTGCCACACAACGAGTTGGCTGATTTTTTCTAAGTAGAGCAGCTAACTAGCTTAAGGTACATGAAGTGGGAGATAAACGATAACACAAGTACAGTAACGTTACAGGCAAAACACAAACAACAGCAGTTTGTACCAGTTAATAGTGTTATTGCATAGGTGTTAAGGGTGGCAGTCTGAGTGTTGTTTATAATTCTATGTTAATGAATCAAGATAATATGGTGACATTTAAATTAACATGTTTTTAAAAATGAAACTATATTCCCATCAGTGATGCAAATTAGAACTAGTTTCTAGTAATACAATCATTATCTTACTGCAAGTAAGTTAAACAGTCAAATGACAACTGTTTGTGACTTTTAAATCTTGTAGCTAAAGTTGCTCATTAAATGTCTCTCCCTCTGAAACAGAGAAAGCATGTACAACAGCTCAAAAAGTATGAAGGGCTTACATCAACAAAGAGAAAAAATGCTCCTGAGACTTCCACCACCACCTCCAGCATCAAGCAGATCACATTGGTGAACACCAGGACTGTGTCTCAGAGGTATATTGACAAAGCTATAGAGACTTATGTGGTCCAAGGACTCCGGCCATCCCATGTTGTTGACGAACAACCATTTCAAGATTTTGTGAAGGAACTGCAGCCTAATGCAAAAATTATGTCACGGCTGACTCCATGATTGATGATGCCTCCAGGGGAATGAAGAGGGCTGTGACTGAGGCCATGAGGGGAATTGACTATATCGCCACCACGACTGCTGGTCTGTCAGAAGGGGGAGCTTCATTGGTGTTACTGCCCATTTGATTGACACCGACAGTCTCAAAAGATGCTCAGCAGCCCTAGCCTCTAAACAGCTGAGAGGTTCGCACACATTTGATGTGTTGACAAGTGCCATGAATGACATCGACTCTGAATTTGAAATTCGGGGGAAGATTGTGCGAACAACAACAGACAATGCCTCTAACTTCATAAAAGCGTTCTACATTTTTGGTGAAGATGAGAACAATAATGCCATTGGAAGTGATGGTGATTATGGCAGTACATCTCAACCAGGAGAGGAAGAAGAAGATCAAGAAGGGGATGAAGAAGTGGAGTGTGTTGATGTGTCAGCAGTTCTGACTGAAACTGATGGTTTAGAGTTCCAGCTCCCAAAGCACCAGCGCTGTGCTTGTCATCTACTCAACCTAAGAGCTACTGTTGATGCCATGAAAGCCACATCCAATGAGGCGTACAAGAAAGCGTACCGTTCAACATTTGGCAAGTGTAGTGCACTTTGGAACAAATGTGGAAAATCCACCCTTGCAGCCGAAATGGTTGAAGATGATTGCTCCCTCCAGCTGCTGCGCCCGAATTCCACCAGGTGGAACTCCCTGTTCTTGGCAGTGGAAAGACTGCTGAGAATAATTAAAGAAAAGGGAGAGGGGACCATCAGAGTCATCTGCACTGATTTAAAGCTTCCAATGTACGTAGGAATTATGTGTTTTATTTTGTTTTATTTAATCATAATCGAACATCTGGAATGTCTTTCTTTGTTCCATTCTTTCGTGGACACTAATAAGAACTTTACATTACATCACACTGTATGCCAACTTCCACTTATTATTGGTCAATTTTACTGAATTACTCTTCCAGCAGTTATTTTGATGAATCCAATGAAATGGTTACAGTGTTATAAAAACAATGTTGTTGTGTTTTGTTTTGAACAGGTTTAATCCAGCTGAACTCGCCTTTCTCGCAGACATGAGCCCTGTCGCCCAGCCTACCAACATCTTGCAAGCATCTAGCTTGACAGAGTCAAGTTGCCACTGAAGTACTGCAAGCCTCTGGTGGATGCTCTACAGGTAACTTTTATTATTGTATTATTTGTATTATTGTATTTCTATTGTCTTTACTCTTCAATGATTAATTTTAATTATATTTAAGTTCCTTTGGCACTTTGTCTCAATGCTTAAATGTTTTATGTAAAGTACATTTTGAATTGCCTTGTTGCTGAAATGTGCTATAAATAACCTGCCTTGCAGGTGGGAATCATGAACCGTTTTGGCCACATGTCAGCAGAACCAGAGTTGATCGCTGCTCCGATTCTGCTTCCGAAATTCCGAACGATGGGACAAAGGATGAAGCCACAATCAAAACGGGTAAGATATCATGGTGATAGTGAATAATTAGATGTATATTTTCACAATTTGTCATACTGGCAATTCACAAATCAAGATACTGATTGCTGCACAACAAATGTACCATCAGTACTAATAAAGAAACCTTGAATTATAGGTGCATGGACAGTGCATGAAACTAAAAAAAAAAAACTTAAATTTAAAGTTTATGTTGGGGTCATGGCAGATTAGACGGTTGCATTAGTTGTATAATTAATATTTTTGTCCACACTATTTCAGGAACTGACTACATCAGGCTGCATCTGGAAGAGCCCTCATTGCAGATAGGCGATGCTTGCAGGTCCACTTCGTCTGATGAAGATGACTTTTTCTCTGCCCTGCAGTCGTCTCAAATACAAGATGGCGCCAAACAGCTAGATGGGTACTTGGCCTGTTCAGCAGATCACATGGACTTGCTGAAGTCCTTCCCAGCAGTGTGCAAGCTTTCTGTGAAGCTGAACACTCCTCTACCCGCCTCAGCGGCCTGTGAAAGGCTATTTAGCATCGCAGGACTTGTCTTCAGTCCAAGAAGAGTAGACTGAATTCTAGCAACTTTGAAAACCAGCTTCTTTTAAAGATGAACAGACACCTTTTCAGTTTCAATTTATGACTGGCGTATTAGTAGCTGCTGGACGTGTGTGTGTGCATGCGTGCGTGCGTGTGAGTGAGAGCTGGGGAGTAACCCCTACAAATGCTCATACCAGATGACCAAAATGTTCTCCCGAGTCCCTACCAGCCGGTCTTTTTCTTTGTTTGAAAGAAATTTTATTTATTTTTCATTTTAAAGTTTTAGTTCATACAAAATAAAATTTCTGGTTTTTTTTATGTCAGCTCAAAAATATGCTTTTTTTCTCTAATTATTTTCATAATACACGATCTACACCTTCCCTCATGCATGTTACAATTACCGAATATAAATTTCACACTATTCTATAGTTGAAAATAGAACACACACTCGTTAATTTTGGGAAAAAAAATGTAATAGACAAACATAACACTTTATTAACAGAACGTACATTTATAACATGTATGCACATCAAATAATCACATCAAATAAACAATTACACCATTATATCCTCCCTGGGGCCATGAGTAGGAAGTCCTTCACAAACTTTTCCACCTCTGCCTGAGTGGGGGACGGAAGAACGTGGTTCCTTATAGTGTACGCTGTATGTTAAAATAAACAATTACAATAATTTAATTAAAAAAGTGAACAAACATATGTCAAATTGCATTAAAATAAATGTTAATCACCCGGAATATAGTCATCCGGAAGTATTACCGACACATTTCGCATGGCAGTTTAGACGCGTCAAGCTCTTCCTCGATTCAATCGTACTGAATGAATCTATATGTATTACGTAAACCGTTTGCTCATGTCAAAACAAGACATGCGAGGGAAGATTTATTTGAGGTGTGTGCATAACAACTATATTTATTAATTGAAGTGTAGGCCAATAATTGTGAACTAACATAGTTTAGTTCACTTTACAGACCTAATCCAACATCTGTTCTGCATTTTGAAGTAGTCCTGATCCAGTTCATTAAGTAGCGTGGTCAGGTGTGTGATTAGGGTTGGAAATACACTATTCAGATCACGGGCCTTCAAGGACCGGATTTCAATAACCCAGCACTAAATTGATGGCGTGTATTTTAGCTTACCTATTAAGAGTGCTCTGAAGTTTGTTTTACGGAGGCCTTTTTTTCCCTCCCCTTCCACAACAGTTGGTTAGGGTTAGGGTTAGGGTTGCCCTAACCCTAGGGTTAGGCTGCTGGCCCTGATGGCATCCCTGGTCGCGTACTCAGGGCATGTGCGGAGCAGCTCGCTGGGGTCTTCACGGACATCTTCAACCTGTCCCTCGCCCAAGCAGTGGTTCCAGCATGTTTCAAATCCACCTCCATTGTGCCCATTCCGAAACATTCCAGCCCGACATGCCTGAACGACTACCGCCCTGTAGCACTCACACCCATTGTTATGAAGTGCTTCGAGCGGCTGGTCCTGTCACGACTAAAAGACTCTTTACCATCCACACTGGACCCATACCAATTTGCCTACCGTAGCAATAGGAGCACAGATGATGCAGTGTCCATGGCGCTGCACTCCGTGCTCACACATCTGGACAATAAGGACACTTATGCACGCATGCTGTTTGTAGACTTCAGCTCTGCATTCAATACCGTAATCCCTTCCAAGCTAATCATCAAACTTGGAAACCTAGGCATTAACAATTCAACCTGCAACTGGATTATGGATTTCCTGACGAATAGGCCTCAGCTTGTTAGGTTAGGCAACATCTGCTCCACCATAACCACCCTCAACACTGGTGTACCACAGGGCTGCGTACTGAGCCCCTTTCTCTACTCCCTTTTCACACTCGACTGCAGGCCTGTGAATGGATCTAACTCCCTCATCAAGTTTGCAGACGATACAACAGTGATTGGTCTCATCAGAAACAACGATGAGACTGCTTACAGGGAGGAGGTATGGCACCTGGCCACATGGTGCTCAAACAACAACCTGCTCCTTAACACCTCCAAGACAAAGGAGATCATCGTGGACTTCAGGAAGGCGAAAGGAGGCACACACGACCCCATCCACATTAACGGGACGGCTGTTGAACGTGTTTCCAGTTTTAAGTTCCTGGGGACCCACATTTCGGAGGACCTGTCCTGGACCACCAACACCTCATGCCTGGTCAAGAAGGCTCACCAGCGTCTCTTCTTTCTGAGGACACTGAAGAAGAACCAACTGTCTTCAACTATCCTGGTGAACTTCTATCGCTGCACGATAGAGAGCATCCTGACCAACTGTGTCACAGTCTGGTACGGGAACTGTTCTGTTGCTGAGCGCAAGGCACTGCAGCGGGTGGTGAAAACAGCCCAGCGCATCACAGGAACTGCACTCCCTTCCATTGAGGACATCCAGAAGAAACGCTGTCTGCGTCGAGCTCGCAGCATTCTCAAGGACTCCTCTCACCCCGCTCATAGACTGTTTACTCTCCTGCCTTCCGGTAGGCGCTTCAGGTGCCTCCGGACAAGAACCAGCAGACTAGGAAACAGCTTTTTTCCCAGAGCTGTTTCATTATTGAACTCTGCTCCCCACTGATTTCACTACCTCTCATAACTTTAACTTAATGCTGCTATTACAATTTTTACATTGCACTACAGGGCTGCCATGCATGACTGAACTGTACACACCAGTACTTCATGTATCTGCTCTACCGGACTGTTTACACACACACAGCATCATTTGCACTCTATACTGCTCACTTGCACACCAGGAATATTATACTGAATGCTCATTTGCACTAATGGACTACTTTCATAACTGCATTAACTCATCTTCTGCACTGTAACCTTAACAACTGAATTTACTCATCTACTGCACTGTAACTTCAATAACTGCACTAACTCACCTACTGCACTCTAACTCATCTATTGCATTGCATCTATCGCATAACTAACTGCACTAACTCATCTACTGCACTGTAACTGTATATCTGCATCTACATATTGCACCGTACCTTTAATAACTCCATTAACTCATGTACTGCACCGTACCTTTAATAACTGGATTAACTCATCTACTGCACTGTAACTTTAATAGCTAATGTCTGTAACTAATGCACACTTAAGTCACTTGCACTATTGTATAGTCTATATTGTTATCTGTTCATAACCTCCTGTACACTAATGTTCACAGTATATAGCCTTCTGTATATATTGTTCATAGTACATACCGATTGTCATATTTTCATAGTACATGCCCATCGTAAATTATTTTCCTAATATTGTATTCTGTATTTATTCACACTGTATATCTGCACTTGCTAATTGCACTTCTGGTTAGACCTAAACTACATTTCGTTACACTGTACTTGTATATGTGTAATGACAATAAAGTTGAATCTAATCTAAAATCTATCATCTAAAAATTAAAAAGGCACCTCGAAACAAAGCATGCTGGCATTAAAAATAAACCGGCTGAATGTTTTAAAAGAAAGTTTGATGGCCTCCATCAGCAACAGGCAACCATTTCAGTGCACAGCACTGTGTCTAAACAGTGTTTGGAGGCATCGTATGTAGTGGCCAAAAGAATCGGTAAACTGGGTAAACCACATACAATCGCTGAGACTCTCATTTTGCCGGCAGCGCAAGACATGTGCAGAATAATGATAGGCGATAGTGCAGCAGCCAAACTCGGTGCAGTACCACTGTCCAATGACACAGTCGCTATGAGAATTGTAGACATGTCCAATGATATCAGAGAACAACTGATAGAGTTGGTAAAAAAGAGTCCTTACTACGCGCTGCAGCTGGACGAATCCACTGATATTACTGGGCAGGCACAGCTCCTCACCTATGTCAGGTATCTGTGGGACAAGGCGATTGAGGAGGATGTCCTGTTTGCCGGCCTCTTCAGTTGCACACTACAGGAGAAGCCATTTTCAATGTCCTTGATATTTTTATCCGTGAAAATGGTTTGGCTTTGGACCGATGCGTTAGCCTATGCACGGATGGTGTGCAGGCAATGACGGGGCGTGAGCGTGGCCTAGCTTCTCGAGTTCAGTAAGTAGCTCCACTACTGAAATGGACACATTGAATGGTCCATTGCGAAACATTGGTTGCAAGATTAAACACATTTCTCTGCCAATACCGATAGCATGCCAAGCATGAATGTGCTTATACCAATAGTTTGGTGGTAACAATCTTATAAACCATTTCTTTAAAAATGAAAATTGTGTTGTGAATTACTCACTTTCTAGTTGTTCCAAACCTATATGTTTGGTTGCACACAAAAATATCTGTAAGAATGCTTGTAACTAAACATTTCTTAGACCCCCTTGACTACCAAAGAAGGTAAGATGGCGATGGTGGTCAAAGGTGCCCCAGAACTTTTTACTGCCCTACATTCTTCAAAATATCTGATTTAGTGTTCGACAGAAGAAGAAGAAAAACAAGTATTTTTTATACGATGTTAGTCAATGGGGTCCAAGAACTGTTACTGTTAAAAGCATTCTTTCAAATATTATATTCATATATATTCATCAGAACAAAGAAATGTTTACAGAATTGGATAAACTCAAAGGTGAGTAAAATTAATACTGAGCATGAAATTAATACCCCTTACTTCGTGGTAGTCCTTGGTGGTCCCCCAAGGGTCTCAGTACAGAAAAGGTGTTCTCTATGGATTGAACAAATCATTTAATATTTTCAAATGTTAGATTGCGCAATAGTGTTGTGAATTTAGTGGTTTTTTGTTTCCTTCTCTTTATTCAAAATATTGCTCTTACCTTGTTGGTTAGGTGCATCAACATGCCAGCCATGAAGGTCTGCCTGGGAGATCCCCACTGAACTGCAAAAGGTGGAGTTGTTTGTGGTGAATATGAATTCATTTGTAAATGAAAACACCCAATTGGCGGTTCCAAGATTATATGAAAGTGTTCAATAATTCTACAGTTTTACATTTTTATTTTGCAATGTTAAAACGACACACTTTCAAATGATAATCTCATCTCCTGTTTGAAATTTTCATTCTGGACGTCTTTCTCCTGGTACAATATAAAACAATACATTTGTATGAAACTATACTTTTGATGCACACTAATTTGAAGAAACAGAAACATAGCCAGAATCAGATGTTTTGTATCAAGCCAAGATTTAGAAAAACTAGTCCATGCTTTCACCAGCAGGGTGGATTACTGTAATGGACTCCTTACAGGTCTTCCCAAAAAGACCATCAGACAGCTGCAGCTCATACAGAACGCTGCTGCCAGGATTCTGACCAGAACCCAAATCATCTGAGGATATCACTCCAATCCTCAGGTCCTTACACTGGTTACCAGTTACTTTTAGAATCAACTTCAAAGTATTATTAATAAAGACGCCATGTTTGTTTACGCGGCAGCATTCTGGGAATTGTAGTACCTCCGTGCTAGTAAAGACGTTAGGTCAGCAAGTCGCTTTTTATTCCACGTATATATAATGAACTACTAAATACGGTTATATATCGCAAATGTGCATTGGACTACATGCACAAACAATGACTTACTGCGTTCGCCTCTCATTTCCCGACACTCAAATTCCCAGAATGCTTTGCAGCTTAAACAAACATGGCGGCGCCCATGAATTAAGGGATTTGAACGATTGTACAGTTCAAACAGTAAAACACGAGAGAAACTTTCGATATTTTATTTATGGGGAAATGCCGGTCATGCCCCTCACTGACAAGAACCCAGACTAGTGATGTTGAAATTAAGCTTTTCCCTCAAGTGTATCATAGAATGGTTCATTACTCGAAGCTTTTCAAAAACTGGTCACAACAGCGCCATCTCGTGGTCAAATGTGGAAACGCTGTCTGTGTGTCAATTTTGGTTTAATTTTTTTTTTTTTTTATGAATGTGCTTCGATCAGCAAATCCATTTATTCATAGACACCTTTTTCTTAGTCCTGTAAGTTCATGAGTGAGGCTCATGTAGACATACATGACAATTTATTTTTGTATAACTGTATAATAGAATATCGCTCGAGCAGGAGTGTGTGTAGTGTTCTTATATCTTCATGGCTGTGATTAGGACAGAGGCACGAGGCAATCACAGTCATGCAGATATAAGAACACTACATATGTAACGGGTATTTAACCCGTCCTGTAGGGGAATATGTATAAGTGCTGCCACAGAAGACTGAATAACGAAACGATCTTAGTCCCCGCTTTCAGTGCTCTTAATCTCGTAACACACTAAATGTGTGTATGTTGTGTTCTACTCTACTGGGATGTACAGACCAATGAGGGTAGGCTTCAGTTTAAGTAATGTCACTGGCTTCCTGAAGTAGAATGTGTGAGGCAGTCTAATACACCCCTCCCTCCCCTGGTCTAATAAAGTAGCGAGACGCCCCTACTCCTTGACAGCCTAAAACAAAAAGCTACAATGAAGTAAGTATGCAAATGAAACAATATTTATTCTCCATGTCTTTCCTTCGGTCATGTACTCAAGTGTTAAATTCAGGGTTAATAATCACAAAATAAGACAAAGTAAAAAGGTGTGGTCTTTTTGTTTTCTTTTACACTCGCTACAACTTAATCCTTTTCAATGTAAAAGCTCTATCCTTTTTACCTGTACAGAGATAAACTCAACTTTAAAATGAAATAAGAAAAACACTTTTGTAAACACCACTTATGATGAGTTTTCAGTTTTCAAATGATCAACTTCAAATAATCAGACAATCACATTTAAAACACAAAAACATCAATATACACAATGAAATTTCCCATCTGGAAGAGCACTCACGTCTAATGTCCCTTTATGTGCTCACTCACTTCACTTTAGTTTCTGTGATTTAACTGAACTCTCACAGTTCAACGTTCCTCGAATCAAAAATATATTAAATAAAAAAACTAGGAATAAATTGATAATCTTAGATGAGTTGTCCTGACGTAGCGTGCGTTGAAATCATCTTGAAGTTTCGCAGCAATATCACTCAAGCTCAATGAAAATGTACCCAACAAAATGAGTGAATCAGAAGTGAGTCGAGATTAATCAAACTGAGGTAAATGAAATGAACCAACAGGGATGTAATAAACTGATATACACCACTTGAGATGTCAAACCGAGATGTCGTTGTGTTGTATATTAAAGTGAGTGCGGAGTTTGTCCAATAGGGGGAGGTGATGCATTGGGGTGGTGGATTGTAAGCACTGTTAAAAGAGCAGAAGAACTCGTAATGGGGGCGCTTGTGAGTGTCATGTTTGCTGTCCTGATGGATCCTAAATAAAGAGAGATCATCATGAAGTTTCGTTCTCTTGGAGTTATTCCATTGTATTTCAGATACAACATATGGCGACGAGGATGAAAGTCGAAATGCTGGATCAGTTATTTTTCTGAAGACAAGTAAAAAGCAGGACGCCGATTGGGGTGAGCTAAAGAAAGTTAAAAGCTACCACCTGACTTACTGATTGATTGAGCAGAACAATGGCTGGTATGGTGGGATCCGTAACACCATTTGATAATAAGTTGCAATCATGGGAAGAGTATTGTGAAATATTGAACCATTTCTTTGTGGCAAATGATGTGGAAGAACCAGAGAAAAAACGAGCCATATTATTGAGCAGTGTGAGAGCGCAAACATATACACTGATGAGGAATTTATTGAGTCCTGAAAAACCCGGAGCAAAGAGTTATGAGGAACTGGTGAGTTTGCTGAAAAATCACTTTAATCCGAAGCCCAGTGAAATAGTGCAAAGGTGGAAATTTAATTCACGTAATAGACACCATGATGAAAGCATAGTGGAATATGTGGCAGAACTGAGAAAGCTGGCACAAGATTGTAATTTTGGAGACACACTCACAGTGATGCTGAGAGACAGATTAGTTTGTGGTGTTAATGATGATGGCATACAACGGAGATTATTGGCTGAGGATGGACTGACATTTGAGACGGCGTTAAGAAAAGCTCAGGCTATTGAAGCTGCTAATAAGGACATGGCGGATTTGCACAAAGATAAAGGAAGTCGACTTACCACCACTGTTTTTAAAGTGGATATAGGAGAACAAAGTAAGTCGAGTGTTATAGTGATGTGTTATCGATGTGGTGGGAATAACCATGGACCAAAAGACTGTAGATTTTCTAAAGAAAAGTGTTACAAGTGTGGAAAGATCGGACATGTGAAAAGAGTATGTAGAATGAAACCTCAAGAAACTGGTCATGATAGAAGCCGGGATGCAGGCAAATGGGGTCGAGGACAACAATCAAGGAGAGCAAATTACCTTCAAGAGGAGGACGAGGAAGAGCAGCCTGAAGAAGCTTTCACTATGTATAGTATAGAGACACCACAACCCCAGGTACCGCCTATTACACAGGTGTTGTTGGTAAATGAAGGCCCTGTGAAATTCGAGATTGATATGGGATGTAGCGTGACGGTATTATCACAGGTGGAATATGCCAAAATGGATGCTAAAAAGAAGGTGGCTGAACTAAAAAAAAGTTTCTTAAGTTTAAAAACATATACAGGACAGTCAGTAAATGTTCTAGGGACTACAAAAGTTCAAGTGAAACATAAAGGACTTACCAAAGAACTCACAGCAGTGGTAGTGGCTGGAGCGTGGCCCAACTTATTAGGACGGTCGTGGCTCTCAGAACTGGAACTCGGCTGGGAAAATGTTAGTAAGATTAGAGACAGCTCTGACTGGTTACAGGATATATTACGGAAACATGAAACTGTTTTCAAGGAGGAACTGGGAACTTTAAGAGGAGCCAAGGCTAAAATTTATGTACCAAGGGATGAAAAGCCTCGTTTCTTTAAAGCAAGGTCCTTGCCGTTCGCAATGAGAGAAAAGGTTGAAGCAGAACTGGATCGGTTGCTTAAGGATCATATCATAGAGCCTGTGAAATTTGCAGACTGGGCAGCACCTGTGGTACCAGTAGTAAAACCAGATGGAACAGTGATACTATGTGGAGACTACAGAGTAACAATTAATCAAGAATCAACCCTGGAGCAGTACCTCATTCCCCAGTTGGAGGATATGTTTGCTGTCTTGGCTGGAGGACAAAAATACAGTAAATTAGACATGAGTCATGCATATCAACAGATTACCTTAGATGAAAACTCCAAGCAGTATGTAACCGTGAATACCCATAAAGGATTGTTTACGTATACTCGTTTACCTTATGGAGTTAGTTCCAGCCCAGCAATCTTTCAGAGGACAATGGAAGGGGTCCTGAAAGGTATCTCAAAGGTGACTGTCTATCTGGATGATATCTTGTTGACAGGACGAGATGATCAGGAGCATTTAAGCATATTGGAGCAAGTTTTGGAACGGTTGGAGGAGTGTGGTTTGCGATTAAAAAGGGGAAAGTGTAAATTCTTGGAGAAGGAAGTTAATTTACTGGGACATAAAGTGGATGCCACTGGTATTCATCCAGTGCCAGAAAAAGTCCGAGCAGTACAAGATGCCATGGCACCGACCTCAGTATCAGAACTGAAAGCATATCTGGGATTGTGGAATTTTTATAACCGGTCCTGCCAAATCTTTCAACATTGCTTGCTCCCTTGCACAGACTTTTGAAAAAGGAGGTCAAATGGTCCTGGAAAGAGGAACAAGAACAAGTCTTTAAGAAGTCCAAAGAGTTACTTCAGTCTAACAAAGTGTTAGTACACTATGATGAAAAAAAAGACCTCATACTTTCCTGTGATGCGTCAGCCTACAGTGTGGGAGCTGTGTTGGCACATCGGATGCCCGACGGAACTGAGAGGCCCATTGGGTTTGTATCACGCACACTTTCAATGGCAGAAAAAACTACTCTCAGCTAGAAAAAGAAGGGTTAGCTGTAGTGTTCGGAGTAAAAAAATTCCACAAATATCTTTATGGATGTAAATTTGTGATCTGTACTGACCATAAGCCATTAATCAGTCTATTGAATGAATTGAAAGTGGTGCCCCAGATGGTCTCTCCAAGAATCATACGATGGGCAGTGATGTTGGGGGCATATGAATATGTAATTTCTTACAGAGCAGGCAAGGACAATGGAAATGCTGACGCTCTTAGTCGTTTCCCTGTTCCAGTGATTTTGGAGAAAGAAATGAAAGAGGAGCAGGTCTTGATGTTGGACAGCCTTGTAAATCCTTTAACCACATCAGAACAAATTAAACACTGGACTACCATAGATCCGGTTCTCTCTAGAGTGCGGGAGTATGTTCTTAAAGGCTGGCCTGATCACAGTAATTCAAAGGAATTTGCACCGTATAAACAGAGACAGCAGGAACTCAGTGTTCAAGACGGATGTGTGCTGTGGGGAAAAGCCCCTGTTAGTGCACCACTTCATCCGTGGGAATGGCCACGACAGCCTTGGAGAAGAGTGCATATGGATTATGCTGGTCCAGTTTTTGGAAAAATGTTTCTTATCTTAGTTGATGCCCATTCTAAGTGGATTGAGGCATATCTGGTACCTTCAGCAACCACAGTTATGACTCTTGAGTGCCTCAGGTATAGTTTCAGTACACATGGCATTCCCGAAATGATGGTGTCGGATAATGCACAGTGTTTTGTGAGTGAAGCGAGTAAAGACTTTATGTCTAGGAATGGAATAACGCATGTAACCTCTGCACCGTATCATCCCTCATCGAATGGGCTAGCTGAGCGGGCGGTACAAACTTTTAAAGAACTTATGAAGAAAAGCTCAGGAAATTCTATTGAGACAAAGTTGTCCAGAGCATTGTTTAGTTATCGTATTACTCCTCAGACTACAACAGGGCTTTCACCTGCAGAAATGATGATGGGGAAGAAATTGCGATGCACATTAGATAAAATCCATCCAGACTTCACTAGCAAAATGGAAGGAAAACAACAAGTCCAAAAAGAACATCATGATCAACATGTGAGAGCTCGCTATTTTGAAGTAGGAGATATTGTGTACACTCGGAATTTTGGGTATGGACCAAAATGGGTGCCAGGAGTGATTCAGGACATTACCGGACCAATATCATATAAAGTAGCATTAGGAAATGCCCAAGTAGTACGACGTCATGTGGATCAATTATTCAGTCAACAAAAAAGGGAAATGATGACCAAACAATTCCAAGAGGCTCAGGGTGCTGAACCTTATGATACTATGGTAGTGTCAGTGGACACTGAGATGAAAGTACCAGAAGCTCTCAGTAGTTCAACAACATGTGAAGGAAGCCCCATGGTAAATAGTAGAGAGACTGAGAATCAACAAGATCAAAGAAATCAACGGACAGATTTGCCCAGGGTGCCTGAAATGAGTCCCATGGTTGAAAGGACTGAACCTGAAAGGGCACCTTCTGGAGGTCTACGTCGTTCAGTCAGAGAGAGGAAACCACCAGCATACCTTAAAGACTTTGTGACACAAACTTAGAGTATTGTTTAATATATATTATTCTTGAAGTGGTGCTTGGGGGAAAGAGTTTCCTCTCTCTGAGTGTAGTGGGAGGGAATGTTGTATATTAAAGTGAGTGCGGAGTTTGTCCAATAGAGGGAGGTGATGCATTGGGGTGGTGGATTGTAAGCACTGTTAAAAGAGCAGAAGAACTCGTAATGGGGGCGCTTGTGAGTGTCATGTTTGCTGTCCTGATGGATCCTAAATAAAGAGAGATCATCATGAAGTTTCGTTCTCTTGGAGTTATTCCATTGTATTTCAGATACAACAGTTGGATGGCAGGGTAACACAAAATAGTCTTGAACTCAAATCTATGGGGTCAGATTTGTTTCATTATTCTGAATAAATAAACTACGATTCGCAAATAAATACAAAGAGTTTCACAAACAATTTTTAAATCCACAAATGCACAAAAAGCGAACCATGAATATATGTTAGACGTTCCACAAAAATAAATGGAATTCACAAATAAATACAACGACATTTTCAAATAAAAATATTTACAAATGTATTTTATTGATATATATTTGTAGATCGCTTTCTTCACATTTGTGGATCGCTTTCTGCGCATTTGTGGATCAGTGCACGCATTTGTGGATCAGTGCACGCATTTGTGGATTGCTCTCTGCGCATTTGTGGATTGCTCTCTGTGCATTTGTGGATTTTGAAACATTCCTAACGTCAAGACGTGCGCACAATCCACAAATAGGTGGACTCCGCCCACTATCTACTCAAGGCAATCGGACAGCGGTCTCACGGCGCTGACCAATCGCGGCACGTTTTCCCTACGACCTATGGGATCAGAATTGTTTCATTATTCTGTATAAATAAACTACGATTCGCAAATAAATATAGACAATTTCACAAACATTTTTTAAATCCACATATGCACAAAAAGCGAACCATAAATACATGTTAGATGTTCCACAAAAAGAAATGGAATTCACAAATAAATACAATGAGATTTGCAAATAAAAAATATTTACAAATGTATTTTAATTATATTTATTTGTAGATCGCCTTCTTCACATTTGTGGATCGCATTCTGCACATTTGTGAATCGCTGCACGCATTTGTGGATCAGTGCACGCATTTGTGGATCAGTGCACGCATTTGTGGATCAGTGCACGCATTTGTGGATCAGTGCACGCATTTGTGGATCAGTGCACGCATTTGTGGATTGCTCTCTGTGCATTTGTGGATTTTGAAACATTTCTAACGTCAATTCGTGCGCACAATCCACAAATAGGTGGACTCCGCCCACTATCTACGCAAGCCAATCGCTTAACTTCCGCTTTTGTTGTCCAATAGGCCACGTTCTAACTTCAGCCAATCACGTTTTGCTATGCACTAAGATTCAGGGAGCTAACATGGTGACTAGTGGCGGTGTAAAATCTGTGTTATACTAAGAAATGATAATGGCCTCTTCTTTATACTATGTAATGATCGCTTGTGTTCATATACATTGTCCGTATTGTTACATATATGCTGTATTAAAACGTGTATGACTTGATAACAGCGTGCACGGACTGGAGTGGAAAATCCCGGTGACTAGGGAGTCGGTATTGATTTTGGTCATCCAGCCTTTTTATTGTGTTTATGTACCAAAGGGCTAAATTCCAATATTTTGCAACTGTCGGTGTACTACCAGTATAACGATGGAAGAATTATGTGAGGGGAATCATTAGCATTGTGAATTTCTATGTCATTCATAATTCAAAATAAAACGTCATTTCTACAGTCATCTCGGTTTGTCCCCTTCCTGAATGATCTCTGCTGCTATCGCTACACTGTTCTGTTTACTAACTCTTTGCCATGACAAAACCATATGATACCTGTTATATACATTAACAATAGCAAGCGCAATTTCCCACATAGAAATACTGTAGTAGATGATGATGATTAGATGATTCAACTTTATTGTCATTACACATATACAAGTACAGTGTAACGAAATGTAGTTTAGGTCTAACCAGAAGTGCAATTAGCAAGTGCAGATATACAGTGTGAATAAATACAGAATACAATATTAGGAAAATAATTTACGATGGGCATTTACTATGAAAAAATGACAGTCGGTATGTACTATGAACAATATATACAGAAGGCTATATACTGTGAACATAAGTGTACAGGAGGTTATGAACAGATAACAGTATAGACTATACAATAGTGCAAGTGACTTGAGTGTGCATTAGTTACAGACATTAGCTATTAAAGTTACAGTGCAGTAGATGAGTTGATGCGGTTATTAAAGGTACGGTGCAGTACATGAGTTAATGCAGTTATTAAAGGTACGGTGCAATACATGAGTAGATGCAGATATACAGTTACAGTGCAGTAGATGAGTTAGTGCAGTTATTGAAGCTATAGTGCAATAGATGAGTAGATGCAGTTAGTTATGCGATAGATGCAATGCAATAGATGAGTTAGAGTGCAGTAGGTGAGTTAGTGCAGTTATTGAAGTTACAGTGCAGTAGATGAGTAAATTCAGTTGTTAAGGTTACAGTGCAGAAGATGAGTTAATGCAGTTATGAAAGTAGTCCATTAGTGCAAATGAGCATTCAGTATAATATTCCTGGTGTGCAAGTGAGCAGTATAGAGTGCAAATGATGCTGTGTGTGTGTAAACAGTCCGGTAGAGCAGATACATGAAGTACTGGTGTGTACAGTTCAGTCATGCATGGCAGCCCTGTAGTGCAATGTTAACATTGTAATAGCAGCATTAAGTTAAAGTTATGAGAGGTAGTGAAATCAGTGGGGAGCAGAGTTCAATAATGAAACAGCTCTGGGAAAAAAGCTGTTTCCTAGTCTACTGGTTCTTGTCCGGAGGCACCTGAAGCGCCTACCGGAAGGCAGGAGAGTAAACAGTCTATGAGCGGGGTGAGAGGAGTCCTTGAGAATGCTGCGAGCTCGACGCAGACAGCGTTTCTTCTGGATGTCCTCAATGGAAGGGAGTGCAGTTCCTGTGATGCGCTGGGCTGTTTTCACCACCCGCTGCAGTGCCTTGCGCTCAGCAACAGAACAGTTCCCGTACCAGACTGTCACACAGTTGGTCAGGATGCTCTCTATCGTGCAGCGATAGAAGTTCACCAGGATAGTTGAAGACAGTTGGTTCTTCTTCAGTGTCCTCAGAAAGAAGAGACGCTGGTGAGCCTTCTTGACCAGGCATGAGGTGTTGGTGGTCCAGGACAGGTCCTCCGAAATGTGGGTCCCCAGGAACTTAAAACTGGAAACACGTTCAACAGCCGTCCCGTTAATGTGGATGGGGTCGTGTGTGCCTCCTTTCGCCTTCCTGAAGTCCACGATGATCTCCTTTGTCTTGGAGGTGTTAAGGAGCAGGTTGTTGTTTGAGCACCATGTGGCCAGGTGCCGTACTTCCTCCCTGTAAGCAGTCTCATCGTTGTTTCTGATGAGACCAATCACTGTTGTATCGTCTGCAAACTTGATGAAGGAGTTAGATCCATTCACAGGCCTGCAGTCGAGTGTGAAAAGGGAGTAGAGAAAGGGGCTCAGTACGCAGCCCTGTGGTACACCAGTGTTGAGGGTGGTTATGGTGGAGCAGATGTTGCCTAACCTAACAAGCTGAGGCCTATTCGTCAGGAAATCCATAATCCAGTTGCAGGTTGAATTGTTAATGCCTAGGTTTCCAAGTTTGATGATTAGCTTGGAAGGGATTACGGTATTGAATGCAGAGCTGAAGTCTACAAACAGGATGCGTGCATAAGTGTCCTTATTGTCCAGATGTGTGAGCACGGAGTGCAGCGCCATGGACACTGCATCATCTGTGCTCCTATTGCTACGGTAGGCAAATTGGTATGGGTCCAGTGTGGATGGTAAAGAGTCTTTTAGTCGTGACAGGACCAGCCGCTCGAAGCACTTCATAACAATGGGTGTGAGTGCTACAGGGCGGTAGTCGTTCAGGCATGTCGGGCTGGAATGTTTCGGAATGGGCACAATGGAGGTGGATTTGAAACATGCTGGAACCACTGCTTGGGCGAGGGACAGGTTGAAGATGTCCGTGAAGACCCCAGCGAGCTGCTCCGCACATGCCCTGAGTACGCGACCAGGGATGCCATCAGGGCCAGCAGCCTTGCGCGCGTTTATCCTGCTTAGTGCAGTGAAAACATCTGTGGAATTTACTGTGATGATTGGGTGGTCAGTGGAAGGTGTGAGCCTGGTGGCGGGTTCCTTATTGTCTCTCTCAAAGCGTGCATAAAAGTCATTAAGCTCGTTCAGAAAGGCAGCATCTGCGGTTATGGGGATGGAGTGGTTGGGTTTATAGTCACTAATGGCCTGGATGCCCTGCCACATGCGTCGAGGGTCAGAATTGGTAAAATGCTCCTCTAGCTTCAACTTGTAGCAGTGCTTGGCCTTTTTGATGCCCCTCTTCAGATTTGCCCTGGAGGTACTATAGGCCTGTGCATCACCTGATCTGAAGGCGGTGTTGCGTGCTTTCAACAGGAGGCGCACTTCCTTGTTCATCCATGGCTTCTGATTAGGGTATATGGTGATCTGCTTTTGAGTTGTGACACTATCAATGGTGGTATTGATGTAGTCCAATACAGAGGAGGTGTAGCTGTCTATATCCGTGTGAGAGCCACTGGTGGCCTGAGAAGCAAACATACTCCAGTCTGTGTGTAGAAACCTTTCCTGGAGTGTGAAGTCTGCCCCCGCAGGCCACACCTTGATGGTCTTCACTGATGGCTTCACACGATTAATGAGAGGTGAATACTTGGGGGTGAGGAACAAAGAAAGGTGATCAGATTGACCCAGGTGGGGGAGGGGGGTTGCGGTGTAAGCTTCAGCCATGTTTGTATAGACATGATCTAAAGTTTTGTTTCCTCTTGTGTGGCAGGAAACATGCTGGTGAAATTTAGGGAGCACTGTCTTTAAGTTAGAGTGATTAAAATCTCCCGCAACAATAAATGCAGCCTCCGGGTGAGCAGTCTGTTGTTTACTGATGGCTGCATGAAGTTCTTTCATAGCAAGCTTGGCATCAGCATCCGGTGGTATATAAGCTGCCGTTATAATGGTTGACGTGAATTCCCGTGGCAGATAAAACGGTCTACATTTAACCACGAGAAACTCAAGGTTAGCCGAGCAGTGTCTCCCGACAATAACAGAGTTCGTGCACCAAGCTTTATTGACATAAATGCACAGTCCACCTCCTCTTGTCTTACCGGATTCCTCTGCCGTTCTATCCGCGCGGTGTGTGTTGTAGCCTGCTAACTCAATAGCGTTGTCCGGTATGCCACTGTGTAGCCATGTTTCCGTGAAGATTATGACATTGCAGTTCAAAAGTTTTTTGTTGTTGATGATGCGGAGTCGAATTTCATCCATTTTGTTCACTAATGATCGTACATTAGCAAGGAAAATGCTGGGTAAAGAGAGCCGGTGTGGTGTTAGCTGTAGTTTAGCTCTTAGCCCTCCGCGTTTTCCCCGTCTTTGTTTACGATCTCGACGCCGCCGGCGAGCACTTCCGCCCGGCCGTGTGGGGTGCGTAGCATCGGGTGTTTTGGCGATCTCAGGGACGAGTTGAATGTTGCTGATATAACTTCCGGGAATGCGCAAACCGATATCCAAAAGCTCATGCCGGGTGTACGTTGTGAATGCACAACTGTTCTTAACGAACAGGCCCGAGATGAGCAAGAAAAACACTATATAATTGCTAAAACTGGAGAGACGCTGAGCCTCGCGATGTTCACGCGCCGCCATCTTGGTCTAATATGTATAATACATTTACTAAACAGCTCACATAACGTGACAAGACACAGGTAACAAAATAATAAAAAATGAATATGTAATAGACAATACACATATGAAAAAAACCAATACATGTCAAAAGAGAACCGGATGCTATATTTTATGCATGTGCCATATATACAAGTTATAGGTGCTATAAAAATTGTGTAAGTTAATGGGATAGCTATATTATATATTAAATCAGTAACATATGTATAATAAATAAATATAAGTGTGAGTGAGTAGTTTAGTATTGCACATATTTATTGCACAGTGGGGAGAACATTTAACTGTTCAACTGTTCATGGGGTAGATGGCCTGAGGAAAGAAACTTGTTGGCTGTTTTGGTGCTCAGGGCTATGCAGCGCTGACCAGACGGCAGCAGTTCAAAGAGATAGTGTGCTGGGTGTGAGGGGTCCAGCGAGATCTTGCGAGCCATTTTACTAGCTCACTCTGGATGAGTAAAGTTCTTGCAGTGATAACAGTAGTCTACCAGTGATGCGCTCAGCAGTCCGAAATATCCGCTGTAGTATTCGGAGTTTGTATGTGTCCCGAGCATGTTCACTTAAATTGAGAGAGAATAGGCTATGTCGCCTCTATATGCAGCAAGTTTTAAATGACTTCATCGATCGACACAAAATTACAATGCTAGAGGACTTAAATTAACTTGAACGTTTAGCAATCTTTAAAAGTACGTCTCTTGATGTACACGACGCGGAAGAGCCATTTTTTTGATTCGAGCCTACCTGAGCATGCTTGTTTTTTTTCTAAACAAAACAAGTAAAACAAAATAATTGCCTTTTAATTGCAGGTCACTGGCATTGTAAACCAAAATCAACCGATCCCGTCATCCCGGGACACCTTCCGCATATTTTCGACGATCTCTGTATGAAAATGGCTTTACTGAAATGCCCAGTAATGTCCAGTGCCTTTTGTGCATTTGTATGGAGAACTCATTCATTTGTACAATTGGCTTCAATTCATTTTTATTTGGCAGTTTCATGTTTTGCTTCATACTTTTTTCATCGAAGAAAAAGTTGTGTTGCCTCCCTTGCATTCTTAATGCCCCCGTTGTGCTTTTATTTGCAATTAAATAATGGAAATAAACAGTATTTTAAAGCTGTCCTATATGTCATTTAAAAGGCAGCAATATATACATAATTATAACCCCAAAATAATTATTTATTTAGCACCAGGTAAAATGGAGACGTTTATCGTTTAACACGCTACTGAGAGCACTTTCACGTCCATTATTATTAACTTGTGCACAAGATCATAGTAAAAGAATCGACATCCTTTGTCATGGCAGAGAGTTAGACAGTAAACAGAACAGTGTAGCGATAGCAGCAGAGATCATTCAGGAATGGGATAAACCGAAATGACTGTATAAATTACGTTTTATTTTGAATTATGAATGACATAGAAATTCAAAATGCTGATGATTTCCCCCACATTAATTTTGCAATCGTTATACTGGTAGTACACTGACAGCTGCATTGCGCATTGCAAACTCTGCGAAACTTGACAGGAGGCACGCGCCGAGTGTTTGGATCGAAATATCTGCTTAACCATGCAGTAACAGATTACATTTGATCGAATGTCAAAATCGGAATTTAGCCCTTTGGCACATAAACACAATAAAAAGGCTGGCTGGATGACCAAATCAGCACCGACTCCCTAGTCACCGGGATTTTCCACTCCAGTCCGTGCACGCTGTTATCAAGTCATACACGTTTTAATACAGCATATATGTAACAATACGGACAATGTATATGAACACAAGCGATCATTACATAGTATAAAGAAGAGGCCATTATCATTTCTTAGTATAACACAGATTTTAGACCGCCACTAGTCAACATGTTAGCTTCCTGAATCTTAGTGCATAGCAAAACGTGATTGGCTGAAGTTAGAACGTGGCCTATTGGACAACAAAAGCGGAAGTTAAGCGATTGGCTTGCGTAGATAGTGGGCGGAGTCCACCTATTTGTGGATTGTGCGCACGAATTGACGTTAGAAATGTTTCAAAATCCACAAATGCACGGAGAGCAATCCACAAATGCGTGCACTGATCCACAAATGCGTGCACTGAGCCACAAATGCGTGCACTGATCCACAAATGCACAGAAAGCGATTCACAAATGCACAGAAAGCGATCCACAAATGTGAAGAAGGCGATCTACAAATAAATATAATTAACATACATTTGTAAATATTTTTTATTTGCAAATCTAATTGTATTTATTTGTGAATTCCATTTATTTTTGTGGAACGTCTAACATGTATTTATGGTTCGCTTTTTGCGCATATGTGGATTTAAAAAATGTTTGTGAAATTGTCTATATTTATTTGCGAATCGTAGTTTATTTATACGGAATAATGAAACAATTCTGATCCCATACAACCCGGATTGCAACTAAATCTGTGAGAACGTGAAGGCAGCATTAACTTGTGTTCTTGCCATGTTCGTATTTGTTACATCTATCGATATTATTTACCATGCTTGCAATAGGCTTTTTCGAAGGCCTGTAAAAACTAGTACCAATTAATTGTTTCACCATTATATGTTAATGTAATGGCGACTCCGTATGATACTATTAAGATTGTTTGACTGTTTGTGCAGGAAGTTTCTGCACAAGTGGAAAGCGCAGCTCGCGCTTTAGTGCAGATAATTGCAAGGGATCTAACACCGGGCCGCCCCACATCCAATCCCCCACAGGCACATATCCCCTCTGTTTCTTTTCCCTCATCCAACCTCTCCTCAGATGCTAGGGTGAATCATGCTCTGAAAAGGGTTAGGCCCATATATAAGAGGGAGAATAGTCTTGTTTTTTGTTGTGTCTCCTACCTAAACCGCTTTCATTAGCTTTTACTGTTTGACTGAACCCACAAGTAATTGTTGTTTTGGCTTGTGCATTTTTAGGCAATTTCCTGCCTTTTTCAATTCTAGTGGTGACCATTCAAGAGGCAAAGGCAAAAGACGGTTTGTTTCACAGCCAACACACATGGTTCCAATGATCAAAACAACCAAACTACAGATTTATGTCTTATCTGAACCAGCTGCTTCAAACATGCCCAAATTAACACCAAATGGTTCAGAGGAGCTTGTGCTCGCACATGCCGGACTTGGCAAGAGGCTTGTCACTTTTACAGAATCTGCTAAACATGATGAGGTAAGATGATGTAGTGTTTCTTAAACAAGCGTGCTGCACATGTGCAATTACTTAAAAAAAACCTGAAGATTGTCCCCAAAGATAATAAAGCATCACATAAAGTATCAGATGGTCCAATTATATACTTTGGCTCTGACATGAACACTTCAAGCAATAGCAATGTTTTTATAGTAATGAAATGTTTTCTTGCTGAATTATTCAGTGTATTAAAAACATCATTTGAGTAAATTATCATTTATTAAGACCCAGTAGTCATTTAGAAAAATGACAGTAGTACAATATTTATTATATGTTCATTAGATTTTTGATCAGTTGGAGGAAGAGTTTCCAAAGTTAAAATGTCTGAAGAGAAGCTGGATGTTTTACAAAGCCACTGGTACACATTTTATTTACATTAAGAATTATATGTGAACATATTACAATGTGATAAAATAATTATCTAAATAAAAACACGCCCCCCAAAAAAAGTGGCACTGATATTACTGTATTTACATTCTGTTCAAAAAGGTGGAAGTGGGCGCCGAAAACTGTCAATGATTCTAACTGAAGCAGAGGGCTACGCTTTGCAGGCACTAAAATCGGCCTCCAACAATGGGAAAAATGTGCTTTACTTGGTTCCAATCCAGGAAGCACTTTCCACAGATCCTCTACCCTATGATGCTCCTGAATTCTCTAAAATGCCCCAAGCCGACTGTGTCTCTTGTGGCCAGAAAATGCCTCTTCAGATGTTGGCTTTACACGTAGAGGAATGTTCAGTAAGTAATTTCATTCTTCATTTGACTGTTTTCATTAAATTATATGGAAAAAATATTTTAAGAAAATTAGAGCATTAAACAGTTAATTCATGCAACCTGTGAAATAGAAAGCAGAGTCTGAGATTATAGAAGAGGATACTCCTCCTGATGATGTTCAGGTCACAGATGCTGAAGAGACATTTGGGGTAGTTATTATTTCAGATATTCCTAAAGAAAAAACGTTACATCAGTGTTTTCATATTGAGTGCAATAACCTTTCCTAAATGTGTGTTTTACAGACTTGCCCCATTTGCCAGACAGCGATACTGACTGATTTTCTCCAGACCCATGTTAATTTATGCATTGACAGGTAGTAATACTTAAGATAGTTTTCAAAATCAATAAACTTGAAAAATGAACATCTGAGATTTACTTTTGTTTTTTAAATAAGAAATAGTCCAGGGGATGACACAAATGGCAGTCCCTATCAGACTGAAGATCTTCCTGGACCGTCATCGTCATCAGGAGTGGAATCATCTGGATCATTGGAGAGGTCCTTCATCTTTGAACAGGCAAAGAAAGGTACATTTTAAGGGTAACATTAATTGTACTATTCTTATCAATAAAAACAAAATAACCTAAGGGGCTATTTTATTATTGTTCATGCAAGAATGGCTGATCTGATTATTTTATTGATTATTTCACTTCCTGATAGAATGGATGAGGATTTTAGATCCACGCAAAGCATCTCTGCTGTTCTGCAGGACTGTGCTGAGAGAACAGAGCAAGGAAAAGCCACTGCGTTTTTATATAGATTTGAAAGATAACCCTGAAGACCAAGACCGAGCCATATTATCTTTCTATAAGGCAAAGGGAATCAACTGGGCTGCTCCACTAAAATGCATATTACAAGGTATATTGTAATATGCACTTATTTTTATATGGTAATTAGCAGATTTATAGATTTTGTAATCCAAACATTTCTCTGTTGTTTTTCTGTTTTACATTTGTTGCCATGTTCTTTCATGCCATCTTTAATAATGTATCTCCATTGAAATTAATTTAAAACATATTTTACAGGAGATGCAGCCATTGGTGATGGGGTCAATAGACATCTCCTGAGTATGGCTGTTGAAAAGCTGAGGACTGGCTTTTCTCTGAATTTTGGTATTCATGGTGTTATTGGAAATGTTTTAAACTTTACTGTCTTAATTTATGGAAAAGAGATAAAGAATTGATCTTTAACGAATTTAAATTCCTTTTCAGGCATAGCAGACGTAACACTCCTGTTTGAGGGTGAACAGGATCACCTTGTTCCATGTTGCAGTCAAACTCTGATTGATAATGACTTATTTGTGGTTGCTGGGCGCATGATAGGCCACTCCTTTCTTCATGGTGGGCCTTTGGTTCCTGGAATTAGTACAGCCATAGTTCACGTTTTGATGGGTGGTCCCATCCAGACTGCAGAGATTAAACTAGAGGATTGTCCAGATTTGGAACAGAGGGGTACCATCCAACTGGTAGGTGCTTATCATTTCTGTCTATTTACTTGTATTTAAGACACATCTCAAATTACAGAGTTCATATTATACAGTACATATATTGTTCAAACTATAAAAACTGGCTTTATTACATGGCGCTCTGGAATACATGATTCTGATTGGCCAGTTCCGACATTCCCATGGTTTTTATCCTCCGATAGCAACCGCTAGAAACTAATAACACCCAGCAACCTGTATGCTGCAAATCACTTTGACAAGGGGCAGTTTAATATTATACAAAAATTCAATGTAAATATGTATTTTGACCAAATTGAATGTTCGTGACATTTGAATGGGGTTTCTTACCTTAAAACCAAAAGTAAACAGAATAATTATCTGAAGTTGAGGTTCTTGATGGTAATTAAAATAAAGCATTGTAGTTGTATGCTTTTGGAATGTTGTTAAATTAAATGTTTTTATTAGTTGCAAGGTAACCATAACCTCTCTGAAGAGGAAAAGGAGGAAGTTACCAGACTTGCTGTGTCATGGGACCTTCCTGGGTTTTCTGAACACCATCGGAAATGGCTGTTTAATCGGTTGCTGCAACAAGCTGTGAGTGTCTGAATCTTTTAATAAGCTTCTTAATTTGTTTTATTGTCATTCGGGCTGTTCATTAATGTTAAAAAACACTGCTGTTCCTCATTCGGATTTAGTAAATCCCAGATATGTGTAAAGATAGTAAATGGACTTGATTAAATTAAAGTATACTTTTCCTTAGGTTTTGTATAGGACTAAATGTCAAGTAAAGCAGCTGAGGCGTGGAATCAAAGAAACAAAGGTTTGGTCATTGATCACAGCACGAGAAGATGTAATTCAAGTCGTCTTTCCAAGGGCATGTGAAGTTCAGTATGGTCCAGAGGTATATCCTTTACCTGATTAGACACAAGTTCTATCTCTTATACAGTGTTTGAGTTTTACATTTTATTTGTAGGTCATTGTTCAGCACATTGCTTGGCCTGTTGCCGATTCTGATGACGACAGTTTGCACCCTGAAATTGTCACTCGTCAAATTACATTTCTTCGGGAATATATTCAGAAAGGTAAGTTACCTTTTCAGTGAAGTTGCTGCTATTAATACTACTCATAATTTTGTAATGTCTTGTAATATTTGTAATAGTATAAGAGATGTGTTTATATAAACTTTGTAATTCTCTATACAGCCACCTCAGACCAGCTTCAGAATCTCATGTCATTTTGGACTGGATGGGAGGTTCCATCTAACAGTTTGCAGGTTAAAGTGTGCAAGGGAAAATTCTTCAAGGCTTCCACCTGCAGCAGGACCCTAATGCTTCCTGCTGACATAATAACAATGGATGAGTTTTCTTCTACTTTGCAAGCTTGTGCAAACACAGCATCTACTGGATTTGGATTAGTTTAACACTTTCAGAATATGATTCTGATGATGTTCTTACTCCGTTAGTTTTGACTGAAGAAATCTTATTCAAGTTTATTGATGTTCCAAAATCATTGAATTTAATTGCACATGTTAGAAATGTCATACAGTTCACATACTGAAAACATCTGGTACTGTCCTGTTTTTACATGCAGTAAATACTAAATAAGCACTTTGATTGCAATGTTCAAATTAAGTGAAATTTCATACATACAAGTGTTCAAGCTAACCTTCAACCAAATTCTGTACAAATGTGAGCGTCTGAAGGTACACGCCTACTCCAAATAAATCAGACTCCTGTAGTGGGTCTATCTGTGATGCAAGATGCTCAATTTGCTCATTTGCGAGTTGCAACATTTGAATAGCAGGCACATTGACCCCAAAGTGATCAGCTTCAACATCTCCACGTTCTTGTTCAGCTGCAGCAGAGTTTGGAAAATGTGTCTAAAACAAAAAATATCAATGTGGTTTTGGTTATTTTTAGACTCTACCTTTAACATACAGTATATATCTACCACAGTGAATATTGGAGGGTGTTCCTATCTACAGAAAGTGGAACAACCAGAAAATACACAGTAATGCATTTCAGGGTTAAGGAAATTGCCTCAGGGTTACTTATTGGATTCTGATACTGCCCAACTTCCCACAGCTGATTTGGGGTCAGGTTGTTTTCTGTCCTCAAGGAATGGCTATCCCAAGCATTCCTGAAAGCATTGAGGCTGGCTTGTATGCGTGGTAAAAAAAACAATGACAGCAAAAAAGGTGGGTGAAGTTGCTTATTTCAAGATATCCACAGTCCTCAAGCCGATGTAGAATGTCATAATACACTCCAGTGACACACATCCGAACGTCCCGCCAAAGGCGCTCAATCCTGGTAAAACGCAGTATAAAAATGATAATTCACATGGTCTGTAAAAATTGAATGACTAGTGTCTCAGAACTATATGGTGAGTAGGGGAGTGGTACAATTACAGCTGATTGTGCACACTTTTGCCAGCAATAAAGCTTGCATTTTCTGTTCCTCATGTTGAAAACATCAGCTGCGCCACACCATTTCAATTTTTCAAAATCAGATAGGTAAACAGATTAGATAACATATCTAATACCATAAACAAATTGGTGTATTTTTTTTAATTCCTGCAAGTTACAATAGTCACATTCCTCAAGCACTATTATTTGTGTTTTTAAGTATCAAAAGCACTACTGGTTTAAGAAGCAAATCTGTCGAGTAAACATTAAGTGTCTGTGAAACTTGTTGATTAAACCTTACCTCAGAGGATTACCAAACTCTTCAACTGCCTCATTGAAAAATCCAAGCATTGTTTCAGAGTGATTGTTGTCTGCAATGCGTAAGTACATGTCCGGGAGGCAGACACACTCTGTCAGTTTAAGTCTAGACTAAAGACGCATCTTTTTAATCTTGCATACACTACACTTCCATAATATTAATCCTCAGAGGATTTAGGCTGCATTATTTAGATCAACCGGAACCAGGAACACATTCAACAACAAATGATGTACTTGTTGCATCAAAGAGTGCAGAACAGTACTCTACTCTCAGCCAGTCTTGTCTCTTTGTTCCAAGGTTACCGCAGGAGGCAGTTCATGCCCAGACCTGATGGCAGAGCTGAGAATGGGAAGCGGTGACCTGACAAGAGCTAAGAGGATAGAGCTGGATAAAGGACGTGGCAACTTTGATTTTCCTACAACATTTCAAATGCTATTAGATTGTTAATGATAATCTTAAATCTACCATTTACCTTATTAAGCTTATTATTTTATTTTTATTTAGCCTTGTTGTGCAAGCACTGTTGTGCCTGTGCAGAGGCAGCAGCTTTTGCCAGAGGGGAACTGGAATCCCCCGGTCGGGCCTGGGTTCCCCTGAGTTTTTTTTCTCGATTAGAGTTTTGGGTTCCTCGCCACCGTTTGCATATTGTTTTGCACTATCTGCCTGGCCGGGGGGGCTGCTTTAAAATTGAGAAATTAGAAATAATTAATATATAAGAATTTATAGTCCGTTTAATATTTGACCTGTGGTTCTCTCTCTCCTTTATCTCAAATGTGTCCTTTCACTGTCCTTTTGTGCGAGTGTGTGAGTGTGTTTATGCCTTTAGTTGCTTTACTTGTAATCTATTGTGTCTCATGTACAGCTGCTTTGTAACAATGAAAATTGTAAAAAGCGCTATATAAATAAAGTTGAGTTGAGTACATGATCTGAAAAATGGAAGAAAAAAAAAATGTGTACACCTTAAAGAGAAATGGCACAAAAGCCTTCAAGAAGTACACCTTTGCGCCTAAAGGGTGCACATTAGTACCGGTAGGTAAATATTTGTAAAAAATGTATGCATATCTGCATGTTATTTGTACCGTTAGGACTTTTTAAAGGGTACCAGCCCATTGTCATCTTTTGTTTCATTTTTCCTGACGGTGTACAGTGACTGGTTTCCAGCACAAATTATAGAATGCATATGTGACCCTGGATCACAAAACCAGTCTTAAGTAGCACGGGAACCTTTTTATTAAAAGACAAAAATACATTGTATTTTGGTCAAACTTATCGATTTTTCTTTTATGCCAAAAATCATTAGTATATTAAGTAAAGAACATGTTCCATGAAGACATTTTGTAAATTTCCTACCTTAAATATATTAAAACTTTATTTTTGTGAGTAGATGGCCTGCCACAGTGCTTCTAATTAACATCTTCAAAGGCGATTTTATTAATATTTTGATTAGATTTTTTTGCACTCTCAGATTCCTGAGTTTTACCCGGTTGTATCTCAGCCAGGTATTGTCCTATTCTAACACCTCATACATCAATAGAGAGCTTATTTATTCAGCTTTCAGATTACCTAAAAATTAAAAAAAATTAAATTAAAATTAAAATTGACCCATAAGACTGGTTTTGTTGTCCAAGGTCACATATTTAGAATACATTTCTAAGGGTGAGATGTCTTACCTTTCTTGAATATCCATCTACACCCCCAAAGATAACCATGTTGTATCTAAATCAAAGGGGGAAATATCAAGGCAAGTTAGAAAATAACTACAATATCATATGAAAATAAAATGCAGCCAAAGCATCACATTTTACACATAAATACATGTGTTCTACAGTTGAAGTTGGCATTACCTTATGAGCTTATGGTTTGTGTCTATATGATATAGATACTTGGGACATGGAACAGAATAAGTTCGTCGGGCAACACAACCAAGCTGGGACATTCGTGAAAGAACACCAAGACCATCAACACGACGCATGGATGAATATATTCTGTCCCTCTGCACTCGGAATCCTTTAGCAATGAGGGCTCCTCTGACAACCCTGCTCCCTATGTTTGGCATAGTACTCTTGACTTCAGACACCAAGGAATCTAGCTCTTCATCCGTACAACTACTGTAGAGCGATGAAACTGACAAGTTACATTCACTCATCCGCCCATAGAGTGTTGTACGAGAGACACCTAAAATTTTACTGATGCTTTCCTGAGGTATTCCAAGCTTCAGAAAGTAAACTAATCTGTCCTCTGATATATGCATTCTTCGACGTCCACATCCATCTGGTCTTTCAATCTCCACTACAGTTGCCACCTGTTGGGCTTCTTTGTGCTGCTGAATAAGAGAATCCAAGTTCATCAAACCTCTGACTAAGTCCTGTGAAATTCCAATGTTTGCTGACATGGCAGTAATTAAGGGCATTTCTTGATGACAAACAAATTGCAAATATTCAATGTCCAGCGGTGGGTGTTCCAATGCATAAGTCACTCTTGAAAGTAATCTTTGAAGAACTTGTTCTCTCACAGAGTCCTACAATTCATTTACATAAAAAGAACAGTTATTCAATATAACAAGGTATGATCAAAATAAGATATAAGCAAAAACCTTTGTTAGATGCACTATTATAGATCAGTGGTGGATTCACAGATTCTGGGATGCCTGAGCTTTGTACTTAAAAATGTCCCAAGAATTAAATGACACTTTGATATCACACAGGTTTCACAGACTTAAAGCTTAAGGCTAGTCCCAGACTAAAATGAATGTTTGACCTGTCTTTACTGAATATGACTTGCCCAGAAATATGTTAAAATATATTAGTGCCATTGTAATGTATTCAAAGGCATTTTTATAAAAGCTACATAAATATCTTAATTTAACAAAGGCATTGCCCTGGTTTAAGCTAAGCCGTGTCTGTAAAACCGGGCCATAGAGTTGCCAATTTCAGCAAGGAAAATCATTTTGCTCCTTGTAGGAAAATAAGAGACAGTATCAAGGACCATCAAGTGCATGGTGTCGTTTTATAAACTTTAGTCACTTGACTGTCATGTAATGTGCTATAAAACGTACAGGCTTTAATTACCCCCACTTGAAACAAACTTGGAGAAATGTTTACTTAAGTTAATAGTTAACGCAAGTTTATTTTAATTTTGTAACGGTACGGCAATCTCAAACAAACATTACCAACTGTACATTTACACCTCAAGGGTATTATCCATCGCTACTTCTATGTCTTACATCAATGTTTGGACCAGTCGCAGAGCAAATCTTTTCGCGAAATACTTACTTGCTGTCACTAGATATAAAATCACAGCCAATACTGGTGTTTGTTATATTTTGGATACTGTTACAATTCTGTTGTTGAACTAACAAGACTCACCTGTCGTGATTGTTCCCACTCGGCCATTTTGAGCAGCTATGTGAGTGCGAGGTGGCTTCAGCTTGAGTTGCCGCCCCGCATTGTAAATCAAAACGTGATTGGTCGTAGGGAAAACGTGCCGCGATTGGTTAGCGCCGTGAGACCGCTGTCCGATTGCCTTGAGTAGATAGTGGGCGGAGTCCACCTATTTGTGGATTGTGCGCACGTCTTGACGTTAGGAATGTTTCAAAATCCACAAATGCACAGAGAGCAATCCACAAATGCGCAGAGAGCAATCCACAAATGCGTGCAGCGATTCACAAATGCACAGAAAGCGATCCACAAATGCTTGCACTGATCCACAAATGCGTGCAGCGATTCACAAATGCACAGAAAGCAATCCACAAATGCGTGCACTGATCCACAAATGCGTGCACTGATCCACAAATGCGCAGAAAGCGATCCACAAATGTGAAGAAAGCGATCTACAAGTATATATCAATAAAATACATTTGTAAATAATTTTTATTTGCAAATGTCGTTGTATTTATTTGTGAATTCCAATTATTTTTGTGGAACGTCTAACATATATTCATGGTTCGCTTTTTGTGCATTTGTTGATTTAAAAATCGTTTGTGAAACTCTCTGTATTTATTTGCGAATCGTAGTTTATTTATTCAGAATAATGAAACAAATCTAATGAAACAAATCTAACCCCATACAAATCTTCTTAAAAAATATGTTCCGCTCCAACTGAAAGCTGAAATTCTTGAAACACTAGTTCGTACGAGTGCTTCTCAATCAAGGTAGAAGTCCAAAACTTAAACCAAAATGTGAAAAATCTCTTCAATCGTCACGAATCAAACTAAACTTTTACTTTAAATGCACTCACAGGTCTCGTAGCCTTCACAAAACATTACTACGTCACTCCAGCAGTCCAACGCAATGCGACGAACGGATCAAACTCACAAAAAACTACGAAACGCGGGGCACAGCTCTCCAAAGAAAAAAAAATTCACTTGATGTCGACCTTTATTCGATAACCTTTCATTTAAGTTACTTTATCTGACGAGCTTCTCAATAAAACACTCACTTTTTTTCTTTTTCAACGCACCCACTCAACGCATTTAAGTTTAATTTAAGTTTATATGACATCAGAATTGAATAGTCACATGCGCTCAATACATTGAAAAACTTTTGAAAACGGCAACATTTTCAGCGGCCAGGCCCATCACATTAATACATTCATTTGAAACTGTATTTTTATCTAATATGGGGGGCACGGTGGCTTAGTGGTTAGCACGTTCGCCTCACACCTCCAGGGTTGGGGGTTCGATTCCCGCTTCCGACTTGTGTGTGTGGAGTTTGCATGTTCTCCCCGTGCCTCGAGGGTTTCCTCTGGGTACTCCGGTTTCCTCCCCTGGTCCAAAGACATGCATGGTAGGTTGATTGGCATCTCTGGAAAAATTGTCCGTAGGGCGTGAGTGCGTGCGTGAGTGAGTGAGTGAGTGAATGAGTGAGTGTGTGTGCCCTGCGATGGGTTGGCACATCCAGGGTGTATCCTGCCTTGATGCCTGATGACTCCTGAGATAGGCGCAGGCTCCCCGTGACCCGAGGTAGTTTGGATAAGCGGTAGAGAATGGAATGGAATGGAATTTTTATCTAATATGATCACATTAAAAAGGGAATTCATTATTTAACCTTTAACCCTAACCCTAACCCTAAAACACCATTACAAGACACATTTTTTAAATATACTAAATTACAATTTTTTATAGTAGATTTGAATTATAATGGTAAAAATGAAGTATATTACTAATAAACTTAATTTATTTAAAAGTGCTATATTATGTTAGTATATTTACAGTGTAATGTTTAAAAATAAAATAGATTTGAAATACAAAAAGGTTTTTTTTTTCACCGGGATAAGCTGTTGTTTTTGATTACATTGTGCAATCTTTAGTATCTAAATATTACAATCAAACAGTATAGCATTACTGCAAAATATACATACAGTTGTGTTCAAAATTATTCAACCCCCACTGAAATTGATTGTTTTGGTCGGTTTGACATTGATTATGATCATTCAGTCATCCTGCTTACAATTAAATCAAAGAGGCACGTGTAGGTCAGACAAATATAACATAACATTTATAATGAAATAACCACAAATGTCTTTTCTGAGCTCACATCATTATCAGTTTTATTCAACCCCCAAGTGACATTCAATCTTAGTACTTAGTACAACATCCTTTTACAGTTATAACAGCTTTTAAACGTGAAGCATAGCTTGACACAAGTGTCTTGCAGCGATCTACGGGTATCTTCGCCCATTCATCATGGGCAAAAGCCTCCAGTTCAGTCACATTCTTAGGCTTGCGCACTGCAACTGCTTTCTTTAAGTCCCACCAGAGGTTCTCAATCGGATTTAAGTCTGGTGACTGCGATGGCCACTTCAAAATGTTCCAGCCTTTAATCTGCAACCATGCTCTAGTGGACTTGGAGGTATGCTTGGGATCATTGTCCTGTTGAAAGGTCCAACGTCTTCCAAGCCTCAGGTTTGTGACGGACTGCATCACATTGTCATCCAATATCTCCTGGTACTGAAGAGAATTCATGGTACCTTGCACACGCTGAAGCTTCCCAGTACCTGCAGAAGCAAAACAGCCCCAAACCATGATTGACCCCCCGCCATGCTTCACAGTAGGCTAGGTGTTCTTTTCTTCATAGGCCTTGTTCTTCCTCCTCCAAACATAGCGTTGATCCATGGGCCCAAACAGTTCTAATTTTGTTTCATCAGTCCACAGAACACTATCCCAAAACTTCTGTGGTTTGTCCACATGACTTTTGGCATACTGCAGTCGACTCTTCTTATTCTTTGGGGACAGCAAGGGTGTGCGCCTGGGAGTTCTGGCATGGAGGCCTTCATTACGCAGGGTGCGCCGTATTGTCTGAGCAGAAACTTCAGTACCCACATCTGACAAATCTTTTCTCAGTTCCTCAGCAGTCACACGGGGACTTTTCTCCACTCTACGCTTCAGGAAGCGCACAGCAGTCGAAGTCAGCATCTTCTTTCTGCCACGACCAGGTAGCGTTTCAAAAGTGCCCTTTGCCTTGAATTTGCGAATGATGCTTCCTATGGTGTCTCTTGGTATGTTTAACATCTTTGCAATCTTCTTATAGCCATTGCCCTTCCTGTGAAGAGTAATCACCTGTTCTCTTGTCTTCCTGGACCATTCTCTTGTCTTCCTGGACCATTCTCTTGACCTCACCATGTTTGTAACCACACCAGTAAATGTCTAGAAGGAGCTGAGTATCACAGTCATTTTAAAGCTGCCTAATTGGTGCTTATTAGGCTTTATTGCTGCTCCCTGATATCCACAGGTGTTTTCAATACCTGATTGAAAACACTTCATTGAACCTCTGTTCTTCAGAGTGGTAGTCTTTAAGGGGTTGAATAATTATGTCAATGAAGAATTCACAAAAGAAACATTTACTACTTTATTACAAAACTAATTGATGTCATTTTAGTTGCATATGGTTCTTTAAGAAGTCCTTGTAGGATTTCATTCTGAATACAATTACAAATGTACACTAAATTCCCTAAAACCATTTACAGCATTGGGGGTTGAATAATTTTGAACACAACTGTATCCATGGTTTATTGCACATTTGAAAAAAACTCATATTGCATTTGTATTGCACTTTTAACACACTTTTATTTCACTAATCAAGCACATAATGGATTTGTATATAAAGGTATATGCTTAAAATATGCTAAACATACTTGAAGTTGTTCCACTTTAGCACATGAAAGTAGACTAAATGCACTTGAAATTGTAATTTATCACAATTAAAATTCAACTTAAATATATTTAGTACAAAATTTGTATTCCCAAAATAGCACTCTTTAAGTTAACTAATCATTAACATACTTAAAGTATACTGATCATTAGTCTGAATGTAAGTACACTTTAGAATACCAAAACTTAATATACTTGGCATATTGTTTTTTCACTAGGTTCCACTACTTATCCTTGTGTTAAACCCATATATTACTAGGATTTAAAAAGAAATCTCTGCAAACTGAAAAAAGAAAAGAAAGCAAAAAGCAATTAGATTATAAAGTTCGAGTACAAACTTTATGTTGGCTTGACAAAGCCAGTCCTGAAGAGTTTGAGACAGTTTAAATGTTATAGTTTGAATTTTATTGTTAAACTTTTTCTAACATGATGGAAAAAATAATGTGACCCCAGTGTGTAAAAAACGGGCTTATTATGTTGTTAGTATGATTAGGATGTTCCCTAGCATAATTAGCATGCTGCTAGTATGATACTCCAAGCCATGAGTGAAACGAACCAACCCCTGTGTCTCTACGAAGTTCTGATGCAGAGATGGGCAGAGCTGGGGACAAGTACCTGCCCCAACATCAAGGAAAGAAAGGGCAATGGAACGAGTTTAAACGAGCACGCGCCTCCACTTCCGGGAAACACGGCGCTGAGGGCGGGCGCTCAAACCCGGGGCACCATGTATCCGGCAGCGAGCACTGGGAGAGTCAGGCAGCCCAGGAAAGCATGGCTGAAATTTCGCAATCCGCTTCTTCCTGAACTCGACTTTATACTGATCCGCCAAGTGGTCACGTGACAAAAGAACGAAGGACTCGAACCCGAAGACTCGAGAGGTGAACTAATCAATTCTCTTTCCGGCTCAACGAGTCAAATCCGAAGACTTGTCAGATAAGAGGTGAGGTGAGTTATTAATAAAAATTTATATTTTCTATTTATTATAGCATTATAGTTTTGTATTGGTTGTAATGTGATCAACGTTTGCATATAAGTAGTAAATTTGTTAGGAAAGTGACACGTAAAATTGTAATTATACTTTGCTACAATGAACGAAAGGAACGATATGACTCGAAAAAAGATTCGTTCATTTTGCTGAACGAGACTCAAAGGTCCGAGTCAATAAAATTATCCGAACTTCCCATCACTAAAGGGGAGGAGTCAAAAAACAGTTAGTAAGTCGGACACTCCCCGAATCTCGCTTTTTTGTGTTCCTGTAAACGTGAGGAATGGAAGATAGATCATTGGAAATAATTTAAAAAGAATTCAACAAGATATGGAATGCAGGAAAGCTTCCTTCTTCGTGGAAACATGGAATAATAATACCAATAGGCAAACCAGGAAAGGACAAATCAAATCCAATTGATTATAGGCCAATTGCATTAACTTCTAATTTATGTAAATTGATGGATAAAATGATTATACGTAGACTAAACTATATATTGGAATTTAAAGGACTTGTATCACCATTCCAGAGTAGATTTAGGGCAGGTCGGACTACTATGGATGCTGTTTTAAGCCTAGAAGCCGATATCAGGAAAGCTCAAGCAAATAAAGAGGTATTGGTAGGGGTGTTATTTGATATCGAGAAAAGCATATGATATGCTTTGGAAAGAGGGACTTTTAATAAAAATGAATTGTATGGGAATAGGAGGAAAGTTGTACAATTGGATTATGGATTTCCTTCTTGAAAGAACAATTAAAGTTAGGGTTGGAGTAGAGTATTCAAAGATATACAAGATAGAAAATGGAACTCCACAAGGAAGTGTATGCAGCCCAGTATTTTTTAATATTATGATAAATTATATTTTTAGTCATTTAAAAGGTGATGTAGGAAGAGCATTATTTGCTGATGACGGGGCAATATGGAAAAGAGGACGTAATATTTCATGGGTATCACAAAGTATTCAAAAAGCAGTAGATGAAGTGGAGGTGTGGGCAAATAATTGGATCTTTAGATTATCTGTGGCTAAAACTCAGGTTATATGTTTTACTAAAAGGAAAAAAGTTCCAGAGGTTAAGTTAAAGTTATATAAGCAGGAACTGGAGCAAGTTTCAGCAGTCAAATATCTCAGCGTATGGATGGAATCTACATTTACATTTACATTTAGTCATTTGGCAGACGCTTTTATCCAAAGCGACTTACAGTGCACTTATTACAGGGACAATCCCTCTGGAGCAACATGGTCTTGCTCAAGTAAAGTGTCTTGCTCAAGGACACACTGGTGGTGAATGCTGGGATCGAACCCACAACCTTTGATTTACCAGTTCAGTGGTTTAACCCACTAGACCACCATCTCACTAGGAATCTAGGCTGACATTTGCTATACGTGCTAAAAAAACTGATCAAGAAATGTAAAATAGGAGTAAATATTTTAAGATGTTTATCTGGGATTGAATGGGGAGCTTGTAGATTATTGCTGAAAAGAATATATAACACATTAATCAGATCAAGTTTGGATTATGGAAGTGTAATTTACGGATTTGCAGCCGAGACCATACTCAAAAAGATTGAAGCAATACAAAATCAAGCTCTGAGAATATGCTGTGATGCGTTCAGAACATCTCCCATAGCAGCTCTTCAGGTAGAAGTTGGTGAAGCACCTTTAAAACTTTGTAGGAAAAAATTAGATTGAATTATTGGGTTAATATTAAAGGTCATAAGAGAGTCATCCAGTGAAGGGAGTAATAGAAGAATGCTGGGAACATGGGAACAATAACATTAAAAGTTTGGGATGGATTGTTAACAGAGAAGCACAAGAAGCTGGTATTGCAGACTGGGACGTGAGTCCAAATGTGATATTACCAAGGATACCACCATGGATATATCCAATGGCAAAAATTGACTTACAAATTCAGATGAAAATTAAGAATGAGAGAGATACCCCAAAGAATATTATCGCACAGCAATACTTAGATCAGACTTATTCATCATGGTTACATATGGTTCTAAGGATCCTATCTCTGGGAGAACAGCAGCTGCTGTATATATTCCCAAGTTTCAAACAAGTATTAAGAAAAGAATATCTGATAATATATCTGTTGTAGCCAAGTCAGTGGGGGGCGCTGTTGTACTTTGTTCCCAGTGACACCTGTAGAAGAAGAACGGTGATTTCCCTTTAAATACGCCACGTCCCGGGAGTACGTACTCATATCGTTGGCGGTTTCTTGTAGTGATGGGAAGTTCGGATCATTTTATTGACTCGGACCTTTGAGTCTCGTTCATCAAAATGAACGAATCGTTTTTCGAGTCATATCGTTCCTTTCGTTCATTTAAGCAAAGTATAATTAAAATGTTACAGGTCACTTTCCTAACAGATCTACTACTTATGCAAACGTTGATCACATTACAACAAATACAAAACTATAATGCTACAATAAACAGAAAAGATTGATTACTTGTTTACCTGGGTATTTGGTCTATGATTAGCTCACCTCACCTATTATCTTGAATAATTTGTCATTTCACTGTCTTTGTCTATCAATAAACAAACACTAATACTAGGCTATTCACCCGTTTGTTAGGAAGGTTGTAAATTAGCTAATTTCTCTGTCCAAAACTGTCACATCACATTACAAAAGACCGAACGACTCGAACCCGAAGACTCGGGAGATGAACTAATCAATTCTCTTTCCGGCTCTGTCTGCATTTGTTTAGCGTGCAAGGATGTCACGTGATGAACGAACGACTCGAACCCGAAGACTCGAGAGGTGAACTAATCAATTCTCCTTCCGGCTCTGACTGCATTTGTTTAGCGTGCAGGGATGTCACGTGATGAACGAACGACTCGAACCCGAAGACTCGAAAGGTGAACTAATCAATTCTCCTTCCGGCTCTGACTGCATTTGTTTAGCGTGCAGGGATGTCACGTGATGAACGAACGACTCGAACCCGAAGACTCGAAAGGTGAACTAATCAATTCTCCTTCCGGCTCTGACTGCATTTGTTTAGCGTGCAGGGATGTCACGTGATGAACGAACGACTCGAACCCGAAGACTCGAAAGGTGAACTAATCAATTCTCCTTCCGGCTCTGATTGCTTTTGTTAAACGTCCGGAGCGTGTTGCGCTATGCGCATGCGCGACTGAACGAATCACTTCCCAAGACGACCCGTTCTTCCCGAGTCACATTTAAGATTCGTTCAAAATGAACGAATCGTTCACGAACGACCCATCACTAGTTTCTTGGTTGCTGGTCGCTGGAAGAACGTGCTGTTTACTCTGTGCACATTTCGTAAATCGTTTCTGCCTGTGTCGGTGGATATTGATAGACGGGTATATCACAGGTATGCGAGTCTAACGAGATTATGTGCCATACATATTCTTTCCTTAGTTAATTTAATGTATCTATGTGTGGTTTGAATAGCACGGTTACTCAGTTTTCATCTGACTGAGTCGTAAGAGCTGAATAACGGATACAACAGCCGGTATCTGTTACCGTGAGGAATACTGAGATGCGCTGCACTCAATGAATGAGACGTGTGGGGGATTCCCTCGAGTTTCCAGGTGCAGTTTACCGCTAATGGAAGGTATTCGGTTGTTTAATGATTTTAGTGACTGTTAAATGGCAATGAAGTAAAAATGTTTTAAATGCTTCTGAATTAAAATGTTTTTTTATGTTCATGAAAATGTAATTGGTTTATTTTAAAGTCTTGTTGCATGGGCCGGGGTGTAGAGTATTTATTTTTGTCTCTTTTGTTTTATAGAGTGTTTCTGGTCTGAATTGATCACTGTTTCCCATCCTTTTATTCTTTTTGAGATTTGGATTGTTTATTTTGTTTCTGTGTTTATTAATTTTATTGTGGGCCCATGAACACCTTCTCAGTTGGACTACCAGGTCAGAATAAGTCTGCTGTGTGTAATACCTTTATCATCAATAGAGGGGGGGAATTAGTCGCTTAAGTCCACGTGTGGGTGTAATGAAGTGACATTTGAGTTGTTTTACACTTAAGTGTGATTATTTCTTTTCTTTGAAGTGAGTTGTACGGTTTATTTTATTTCAAGAGCGTCTGTCCCCCCTACATTAGATGTTAAGGTATGTGCCGGTTCTGAATCAGTCCCTACTGATGTTGGGCATCAAAAAAATTGACTTAATAAATGTGTTGATTGTTTCATAGTAATACTTGCCTAAGTTTCATTCATTTGTTTGGATAACTGTGCGGGAACCTGGGATCTCCTACCCATTTAATTTGGAGTGGCGTAGTCATAATTAGCTAAACCGTATGTATGTATACTATTTATAACCCGGTTACACTGTGTTTGCAGCAGAATTAGTTGGCATGATGGTAGCACTAGTGGGTTGAGGATGTAAAACCAAGATTAGTAGCAATATGGTCAGATTCTTATGCAGCAATTACAAGCCTAGTAAGTGGAAATAAAGCATCAAGGCAAGACATTATATATGAGATTCTTGCAAGTTTATTAAGAATAAGTAGTGTTAGCTTAATCGTGTTCGTGTGGGTTCCTGTGCATGTGGGATTGGAGGCTAATGAAGTGGTTGATAAACTAGCGAAGCAAGCTTTAAAACACACAGAGATAAATATTCAAGTGACTCTGAACAAAAGAGGTTAAAAGTAAAATAAAAGAATTCATAAACAATAAATGGCAAGAAGTATGGAACAATATAGCAAGTGTAGACTTATGTATAGTATACAGAAACAAGTAGGAAATGGAAGTGTTTTTAGGAATAGAAAAGAAGATACAATCATTTCTCGCATTCGAATAGGGCACACTAGATTAAATCATTCATTGTTCAAAATAGGAAAACATAAAACGGGTAAATGTAATTATTGTGATCAGGCAGAAACATTAGAACATGTTTTAATAAAATGCATAAAATATGTAAAGGAAAGAATAGAACTTATGAAGGAAGTAAGTAAATTGGGTGTTGTATCATTTAATATGGAAAGTCTATTGAAAATACATGCAGAACAAGAAAAAACTTAGTGTTATTATGAAATATTTTAAAGCCATTGGAGTAGACAGGAGAATTTAAAGTAATAGGTTTAAATAAAAGGTTTTTTTTTAAGTTGTTAATTTCTAGACGCTTATTAGTGCTTCACACTCCAGTCCAGTTGATGGCGGTAATGCACCGAAAGTTGGTTTGCCAACCGCCATAAAACACCATAAGAAGAAGAGGAATGGAAGACATTGGGTGCTTCTCATTTCTTATTTGTGCGTCCTCGTTTCCTTTCCTCGTGTCATAGCTCCACCTCTTAAGGATGCGAGAGAAGGAAGCGAGGAAAAGACTCAAGGACGGAGGAATCGAAGCAGGTGAAATGATATATACTCGCTCTTCAGCGTCACTTCACAGCGTCGTCCACTAATGATGACTCTACACCGCTGGATTTAGCTTGAACATCGGGATTCTTGAACATAAGATATAATTATTTATATTGTAACCGTTTCAACCTCCACAAAATACCACATTTGTTCTTATTTTTTTACCAGTTATTATTGATGAATTATTGTTGTTGTGATTTCACATATATTGTGTTTTGTACATGTAAACAATAATGATTATAATAAAATAATTAAAACTGTGCTGAAAAGAAAACTTTATACATCGAAATTAAAGGCACTGTCAAAAAAAAGAACACACATTTACAAAAATTGTTTGATTAATACTCACATTTATGTGTGTTTGAATGTACCATGGTTAGCACTTGGAGCAGATGTGAAGTGGGAGGAGAATGTATACGTGCGTCACGTTTAGGCAATAAAACACTTCCGCATAAGATACACCTGTGTGTCCTCGCTCATGACTCCTCAGGAAGACTCCTCCCTCCTCGACTCCTCCCGGTGCAATTAGAGAATTAAGATGTCCTTCAATGTGGCTGAGCTCGATCGGTTTCCGGGTCATAGGATGGAGGATAGAGGAGTGAGGAGACGAGGAGGGATATTGAGAAGCACCCATTGCGTTCGCGTTCTTTATGGCGGACGACGCAGATGCAATTGAAATACCCTAATTTTTACATGAAGATGAGGACAATCTTTTTATCTTTTATTAAAATATGCTTTTTAGGCACAGTTGCCCTAATAACAAATGTTTGTCTTTTTGCTAGGAACGTCCCTAGAATTCGTAATTTTGTTGAAGAAGTGGCCAATTTCTACAGTCCTTCTGACTTTCAAAGTTGTTATGTATTGTTGACACAAGGCGGCGCTGTGAGTCCAATGTTGTTGATATTGACACACACAAGTAAATACAGATCTGAGTTCAACCACATGTGGGGCCTGTACCATGATGGTAGTTGAACAAACTCTGGGTTACAGGATTGGTTTTGGGTTGTCAAAACCAAACCAACGTGATCAAGCTTTGTTGGTACCATGAAGCAGCTCCAGAAGTTTCTTTGTCAACTCAAGCTTTGATCCTGAAGCTAAGATTAGTTTGTGCGCGCGTGCACATGAACCAATCGCGTTCAACATGGATAGAGGGAGTTCCGTAGGTTTCTTAGGAAATAATTATGCGCAAATGTTAGTAACACAAAAATGTATTTCAGCCACGGAGTAAAACTGTATCTGCTGTCTACGCAAGAGAGAACGGTTTCAGAAACACTGCTGATTGAGTTAATGCACAAGTTGAACGACTATATAGTACACACATTTACTGTAGTATACTGTAGTAAGGTAAATATTACAGTAATGTAATATGATGTGTATTATGTGTGTATGTGCCCCCACAGTGGATGAACATATCCTGCTAACATTAGTTATCATTTAGTTTACCTTTATTAATGAGGATGAAGCACATGATGAAGTGAAACGATCTGTGTGCTGACAAAGTTAAAGAGATAAATGTACTGTACTATTCATTATGGCACAAGTGTGAATGTGAGGATTTATATTTTATGTTACTGGTGTCTCTTTTATTGTAGGACATTTCACAACCTTCCCCAGAAACTGAAGTGTCTACCTCCAAAGGTTACAGAAGTAACACATGTATTTTTTGAACAAAATACACTAGAGAAGCTTACTCTTAATAAAGAAGGTTAAATAAAAAAAATACCAGTATGTGAACTTAGTTGTCAGTTGAAGTGTTCATTTAAAAATCCGATGGTCATCTCAATCCTGACTCTGGCTTGATTGAGGGCCATGTTGAAGTGGTTCTGCGGTCAGGATAGCAAAAACCTCGGGCATACACAGGGACCCCCGTCTCCCACCAACAGGCTATTAAACAGCCCTGTTATACTTTACCTTCCTTAAAGCACTGACAAAAACACAGATGCATAGGGAATGTTGTAGGCATTTAAAAATGTAGGCCTACTTTATGATACATTATTTAAGTTCATTGTAAGTGTAACTTGATAACAGAAAGATTAAAATAGCAGTGTTAAAAAATATGTGATGTCACCGGTCAATTTATGGTTTTGTCTGTATCTAACTGTAGCTGTATAATAGAAAGTTTCTTCAGTGGACAAAGAAGATAAATGTTTCACCCAACACAGTGAAACTGGAAGTGTTCCTAAATGTTCTGCCCCACAGACAAGAATGTAAAAAATGCAATCCAAAGAAATACATATTGTATGTAGTACAATAACAGTATAAATACATTTAATTTCATGTGTAAGGGAAAGCCAGCAAATGTCATCTCTAAAATCAGATTTTACCTATATAGTCACCATTTTTTGATTTTGTATTTGTAATATATATTTACATCATTTTATGTTAGTATTTTTATTTTATTAAACATTATTAAAAATAACTAGCCATTGTAACACGCACTGTGAGTTAGTTGCCTCACTTGTAAGTAAATTTGCTCGCCGCTGATTGGTTTATTTTCGATGTGAGATCTCTAATCTAGATCATAGCCGCTCCAGAGCAGGTTAGCCGTGCAGCCTAAGTTACCATGGCGATGAACACCGATTAAAGCTGAGTTACTTTCATGGTACCTAAAACCCAGGGTTGGCGCAAAGTAATCCTAAACTTACCTGGCTAGCCACCTAAACCGGCTTCATGGTACAGGCCCCAGGTCTCCTATCATCAATACATTACAAAAGTCATTTCAGACTTTCTCAAAGGCATGTGAAGGTATGAAGCCTACATGGTGTAAAAAGAAGGCAACATCATGTTAAGATGTTGTACAGTGAAATATAATAATATTATATGTGTGCATGTAGCATTTGTTTTGATGGATTGGCTTATTTATTTCATGGAATAATGTTGTTTTATAAAAAATTACACCAACATAAAATACAATAAAGTAAAAATGACAACAAATAGGACTTAAACAAGTAAAAATTAAAAACGAAACAAATAAAATAAAGCACATGCCCTAATTAGGCTACATTAAAACATCCCTTTAAAGTATACGACTTTACCTAGGTGTTTTCATTATCACATATAAAAAATATATAAACTACTATAAATTGTGACCAGATCAGCGCAGTCGGTGGAGAGCAACTGCGCATCATCCACGACCATTTGGTAAAAATGCATAATGATATATTTTGAAGAATTTAGGAAAACAAAGAGTTATCGGAGCGTTTGAACTGAAAATGACTAACAGTCTATTAAATACGTTTCTCTGTATTCATCGGAAGTAATTTATACAGGTATGAAATGCCATGGTTGGGAGTATGGGCGATTTTTTATTTTTGGATGAACTAACCCTTCAATATTTAAACAATATTTAATGTGATTTTCATTGCACACAGCAGAGGGCAGTAACTCACACGAGATGTCGCAAAAACATCTCACGGTTGCTAAGCAACACAGAACAGAAGCGTTTGGTTTGCGTGCTGACGGAGCTAACCCATCTTTTGAAATAATAACGTCGACACCGTTTACAGGTAAACTCAAGTTATTATTTATTGTCTAACGCTTTCTGGTAACATGTCTGTCGGTTTTACAGACTTGTGCTTGAAAAAAACGACAGAACAGAGAAAACAACCGAACCGTTGTGTTGCTAAGTTGCTGCTAGCCCGTCAACGATCATTCGTGTCAATGTTGTCGATCTTGTTTTCTTCAAGGTTTTAAAAGGGTTATTCGTTTATCGTTTCGGGTTTGTTGAACATCATCCTAACCCATACAATATCTGCTCGGTTAGGGTTAGGATGACGAGTCAGAGACCCGTAAGCCGCGGGTCGTTTGGACCGATTTCTGGAAGACCACCAACAGCAGTACGACCCCCAGAAACCGCCGTCCGAGTGGGCACAGCGGTGAGAAATTTAACGATCTGATAAAACTGTTCTTCAGTGATCTAGATATCATATTGTGCACGACTTTACCACAAGCTGTGAGGAATGAACAAGTTTGTGTGTTTGACAGATGGTACCGGGCACCGGGAGACCAGGAACCAAAGGTGGACCCCTGGCTGCTGGTGTTCTTTCTGCCCAGATTAAAGTGGCTGATCGTCCTGTTACGCAGCAGGGGCTCAGCGGTATGAAAACAGGAATGAAAGGTTTGTTTAATGTCCTTCATCCACATACTGGATCTCCCTCAATCTGAATCCCCCAATCGAGCGAGGTCTGCACACTTACTGCTTTTCTTATTCTCTCTTAAAGGACCTCAGAGACAAATCTTGGATAAATCATATTACCTTGGGTTACTACGGTAAAGACTTCATTCACTGCAGATTATATATTTTAGTATATATAGCAGATGTTTCAGACCCTTTTTGATGGTTTCTCACAGGAGTAAAGTAAATGAGTTGTCAACCGAATCCAGCAAATTACAGAAAGACATTGACACCTTCAATCAGGAGAATTCAGTCTATCTTTCTTATGAAAAAAGGTAAACTGTTTTCACACAAAAAAGCATATGTCACATTTTCATGAAGTCAATAACATCTCCTTATTTAGGTATTTTAGGGCTGCAAACACACCAGAAATGCAAGTTTAGATCTTTAAATTATTACCTGTTTATTACTATGAATAAAAAAAACTTGCCGTCCTTTCACTGACTGTACATTTCTATGATGATAACAGAGCTGATGACTTAGAAGTATAGACGGTTTCACATCAACATAAACGTTATGTGGCCTAAACTTAAAGGAGTAGTTCACCTTAAAAATGAACATTCTTTCATCATTTGCACTCCCTTTCGTCATTTCAAATCTGTATGAGTTTCTTTCTTCTGCAGAACTATATTTTGAAAAATTTGGTAACAGAACAACACAGCTCCCCATTCACTTCCATTGTATGGACAAAAAACCAATGCAAGTGAATGAGGAACAGTTAACAACATTCTTTAAAATATCTTCTTTTGTGTTCTGCAGTAGAGAGAGAGTAAATGATGATAGAATTTACATTTTGAAGGTGAACTACTCCTTTAACTTCCAGTAGACCTTCGCATGGAATTGATAACGGTTGAGTGATTTTTATTTAATACAATTAATATACAGTAGAATATGAATATACATATGAATATAAATTAAGTGTTAAACCAAACACAGACTGGAAGTTAACTGCGGGCCAGACGCATTCGTCCAAGGAAACCACTGTGCAAGATGCAAGATTGGTCCAGAAGCACTTTCAGTTGAATTATAATTCCGTTTTTTTCTTACATATGTAACTCAATCTTAAAGATAAGAAATATTTGATTCAGTTATAAATGTTCTGTTGGTTGTATTTTGTTTAACCGTTTGTGAAGTGTTGGATAAGTGTTGCTTACGGTTTCCGAAGTGGTCTATAGGTTTAAACTCTGTTTACTGGTGTCCTAACAGATTTACAGACGTACTTAAACACATAAACCGTTTACAGTACATATATTTTTGTTATAAATTTAATGTATTACGCGAATGTCTGTACTTATGAATTAGCCTGTTCAATAATCATCAAACTTAAGTTATATATATATGATTCCTTAAAGGGTTTAGTGCAAGGTTTTATTTCATTATTAACCACGTCTGATTGTCACTTGAGCAGAGCTGAAGGACTAGCTGGAGAAATTAAAGATCTTCAGGGACAACTGGCAGATTACAACATGGTACACATTTACACAAATTAATGTGTCTTTAACTGAAGGCCGATGTCTATGTTCAGAATGAATGAATGTAAGAAAGTCATGAGAGGCAGCTTTTCATCATTTTTTCATGTATTTATTATTTGTCACATGACCAGCTGGTTGACAAGCTGAACACAAACACCGAAATGGAAGAAGTTCTCAATGACATCATCGTGGTGAGAGCACATCATCTGAAAACTTCTTATTAAAAAACTTATTCTTATATTTTTGCTCATTGTTTTTTGTTGATCTTTTTAGCTGAAAGCTCAGAATGACCGAGAGGCTGAAGGTATGGACGTCATTTTCACTGAGAGAAGACAGTAAGTGCGTTGTTATGTCATGAGTTAAGCTTTTTGGGCACGTCAGTGTTGTGTAGTTCCTGTAAAATGGGTCATCAGCTGATGTTTTTAAATCTTCTGATCCAAAAAAAGACAAGAGGAAAACTGTTCTAGTGTACCGATGCAAGCACGCCAGAGCTCATCTGTAGCTAACCACTTTTTAAGCCATTTAAATACTCTTCTTTTAAATGCTGGGTTTAGACCTGGGACCAAAATGTTGTTTGCATTAGGGATTAAGGATGCTTAATTTTGCTTAATTTTCCTGTTTTTAACTTTGTTGTTGGTTTGATTGGGCAAGAGCTCACAGTGTTACCAGATCATTTTTCCACACGTTGGTTTCATTCCAGCGTTTGGTTATCGTGTGTCTCGATGTAGCCGTCCTCTATAAAGCCGTCATCATCCTCCAAAGACTGCAAGCTCAGCCTGTGCTCCGTGCTCTCGTCCAGCTCCTGTATGCTCGTCTCCGTCTGTTCTGTGTCCAGACTGAAGTTGGAATAGCGTCCGGTGTTGGGGACTTTGGGCTCTGCCTCCTCACAGAGTCTCTGATGGCGATAATTGAAGAGAAGTTTGTACCAAGACGGTGACTTGACAGCACATACGATCAGCATTGAAGTGCTAACGGTTATAACTAGCACCCCAAGCAGAAACTTCCAACTGTTGGTTCCAGTCGACGGCACAGCAGTGCCGCCACTCGCGGTGAACTCTGAGGAGAGAAATACATGAGCGTTAGCTCCATGCTAGAGACCCCCTCCCACTGACATACTGGATCTGCTGGATGCACACTAGAAGGTTCTGTCCTATTTTTTGGACGTTACCTTCGCCAGAGCCGTTAACATGAATGGTGTTTGTAGGCAGTGCTGTCAGTGTGGATGCACGTTTGATCATTTTGGCTTTAGATGTGGACTGAATCGAGCCCAATGATTCTTCATCCAGGACTCTTTTACCCGCCAGCGTCTCCGGGGTGTCACAAGTTACTTGTCTGCCTGCACAACAAGGACCACACGTGCATTACAAACCCATCTATACTCTTTAGAATTATATGTATAAAGACATGACGTTTCTGTTCTCACCGATTGCTACACCAGAGTCATTCAGATATTTGATGAGAGTCATGAGGGGGCACGAACAGTTCCACGGGTTGTCCTCCAAGACCAAAGTCTTTAGATTAGAAATTCCTTTAAAGATGTCGTCGGGGAGAGAATGCAGTCTGTTTGCCCTCAGATTAAGAACCTCCAGGTTCATAAGGCTGTCAAACGCTGTCGAAGGCAATATCTCTATGAGGTTGTAAGAAAGATCGAGCACCTTCAGCCTGGTATACCTCTCTAAAGCCTTTACATCCGAGATAGACATCACAATTGAGTTATTGCTCAGCAGAAGTTCTGTGAGCTCTGAAGATGGGTTGATAGGAATTTTTGTCAGAGATGCGTTGTTCATATTCACCTGAACACAAATGTGACAACACAGCATCTTACATGAAAATAATGGTCTCTGTTAGATTTTAGAGGAAACCCGTGCACTGTGCCTATAGTTTCAGTCCATGATGTGCTTATGCTTGATTCTAACACACTCGCTTTGAAATAGAAAACATGGAAATGAAGATGAAAAACTCACCAGCTGTGCGTTCAGCCCTGAGGTCAGAAACACAGCCGCTATCCACAGCTGTCCACTGGCCATCATCTGTTACCTGTGCTAATAACTTCAGCCTTCTATCCATAAGAGAAGAAAGAATTCTCACTAGATATCTGTGTCGCGAGCTGTTGTCATGAGAATTACACAAGAGTGTCTTTGTGTCAGCATGCTGTCGTCCCGTGTCTCACTGCATGTATTCGCTGCTCTCTCTCTCTCTCTCTCTCTCTCTCTCTCTCTCTCTCTCTCTCTCTCTCTCTCTCTCTTTTAAAGCCTGTTATCTAGCATAGCACACAAAACAGATCGTGGTCTGCCCCGCTGACTTGAAGCACAAAGTCTGCCAGTGTTCTTCAAAGCTTGTTTCCCTGCCCTAACACTTAACACTGATCCTTTCCTGGAGTACAAGTTATGACTCCTGATTATTTAGGACTTTACTCTTAGGGATAATCCTTACATTTACATTTAGGAGTACAGCGGTTAGCTAAGAACCATGATCATTAAAGTGTAGAGGATTTTATTTATTGAGTTTAAACAGTAAGCTTGTAGAGAACATATACATTAAACCTGTTAACCATTTCCATTAAACAGTGATGATGACCATTTCTTTATGTGATCTGTTTTCTATAAAAAACATTTGTGTCATGAATGTCTTAGATGTGAAAGAGTGACTTACCACTGAGCTGGTGTGTATTGTTGAGAAACAGAATGTGATGGACCTTTGCTCTGTGTAATAAAGACTGGCTAAAGATTGACATCAAATCATTTCACTTGAGATGGAAAAGGTCTCTTCAGATACCTCTCCATGTTCACCACTCACATTTATAGTTCTAAGCAATTGAAAAAGGTTTGCATTTGGCCATTTTAAATACAATTAAGACATAAACTTCTAATACTTATTTGAACTGCATGAGGTACAGCTTGATATTTTGTAACAAGTCAGTGATGTGATATCAGAGCTGTGCGTTACAGGGATTTTATTACGGTTCAAATCAATGTAAAACTGCCACAATGAGTAAGTATAAGCTAATAGTTCTCTCTGTTTGTTAGAAAAGAGGATTTGATCCGAGCTGTGGAGGAACACATCGTCCAGGAAAAACAAGCAGCAGAGGACATTATTCAAAAGATGTCTGCTGATAAACAAGCAAAGTATTCTGAGATGAAAGGCACCAATGAAGAGCTAATGCAGGTTAGACATCTCGCTTCACACCATTAATGCTCAGATTGACTGATTCTATCAGTAAACAGACAAATCCTAAAATATTTGATGCTGAACCCACATTCAAGTATAAATCACCCCAAAAAAGTATGTATCACAAAAGGGAGATTTAGGAGAATTTTCACAATAAGGACTGGCTTAAAGTCATAAGAAGTCTTTGTGTGAGGAACAGAATCAAGTTTTGGTCGCAAATTTTTTTGGCTTTACATTTGGCACCAATAGTCCAGGTTCTGATATCACAAGAGTTTTGTTATAGGGTTAGTTCACCCAGAAATGAAATCTATCTGTTTAATTGTGTGTTAAATGACTGACACGTCGTCTGGATCCAGGAGCTGGATGCTCTTCAAGAGGAACTAGATGCTCTCATTAGCAGGAAGGAGACTTTTGAGACGGTACATGGATACACATACACTTCTCCATCTTTCCTCTCAAGCATACACTCACAAGCAAACATCATCAGTCCGATGGTTCTTACGTTAATGACATTTGCTGTGGACTTTTCTAAGATGTGCTTTATGTTCTCAGTTGTGGAAGCTTCACATTCTTTGCACAGCATGTTTTTTATTGACATCATGAGTACACTCTAAAAAAAGGGTTAGTTAAAACAACCCAATTTGGGTTATTTTGGTAACCCAACGTTGGGTCAAATATGGACAAACCCAGCGTTGGGTTATTTTAACCCAGCCAGTTGGGTTAAATCTTTGACCCAACATGCTGGGTTGTTTTATTTAAATCAACTTTTGCTTAAAAATTACATTGCTGGTTTAAAACAAACCCGAAATGTTTAAAAATATAATAATAATTTCACAGAGAATTACTTGAGGCATCAGTAAGAATCAAAAGTTTTATTAAGGATCAAAATGCAAGACAAAAGGAATTCATAAAAACATGCAATATGTTATGCTCAATGAACAATAAAACGGCATATAAAACACTTTGATGAAATGTATGTTTATACATATTTAAAGAAAATTAACATCAATAAATTACATTAGTTTGGATTTTAACATATACATTTAACAAGGTTATTAAAGTGGCACAAGTAAATATTAATAGTTCAACAACTTAACAATTCAAAAACTCATATAGGCCTACAGTTAACAAAGTGGCACGTGTAAAATGCTTTAGGGCATTTCCAGCGTTATGGATGCGACATAAAAACACTATAAAAAGTATTTTACTAAATCCTTGTTGATAGAACCGCACTTATATGATAAAATATCAGTCTATGCACAAGTTTTCTATAAACAAAAAGAAATAAAAAAGTGTTATGGATGTGAAAAAGGGACACCGTAACTTTCCTCTTCATATAAACTCACAAAACATTTTAAAGAGCGTTAGTTCTTTCGGTTCCAGTACTGCTTAACCTGACACATCCACGGAGCAGTCTTACTGAAGAGGATTCTTTTCCTGGGAGTTTGTAGACAACAGTGTGGTGTGCACTTTTGGAAGTGGATGTCCAGCAGGAGGGTTTCTTTATCAATTTGTTAATCTTTAAAGAGAAAAAGAGACAAGAGACAAGAGAAGAATTTAAGAAAACTGGCCTACCCAGAGCACAATGGATTATAATAAACATATAAAGAATAAATCAAGTTTACCTTTAAGCCTGTTATGAGAACATCCAAGTTCCAGCCTACTTTCCCCTGAATAGAATGATCCATTAATATTTGCTGTTATTCTGCAACCTGTCAGTGAGGAAAAGAAGAAGAGTGGGATATAGTACAGAAAGTGAAACACAGTTTTCAAAAAATAATATTATAAACTTTAACACAACACTTAAACTAATTCGACAAACTCGGGAATAAGTAGAAGACTAAAAAGACCAACAATTGTTAGTTTCATATACCCAAAATTAATTATATCGCACGGTTAACCACTGACGTTATAAGAGCCAGCGGTTATTCCCTAAGCACTGGCCGAGATAGAGCTGCTCTCAGCGGTGCCACAACTGCTGACAGCCTGAAGCTCAAACCTCCGACAGCAACTTAACAAAGTCTCAAAGAGGCGTTATGTTTATATATAAATCACGTATTTGACTTCTTAACAACTCGATTCTGTTCTAAAAGACTCTTAAAACTACGTTCCGTCACCGAACATTAGTGGTATTTATAAAAAAAAATGTTGGATGTTTGCTTTTGACACGACGCTCTCTCGTGTTGACCTTTTACTAATATAAAGATGCGTAAGTTACTGAACGAAATGACTCACACGGGTCAGAAATTTCAAAGGGAAATGTTGACCAAAAAGGAAGTTTAAATTATTAAAAAGCTGTAAATTAGAACAACGTGGGCATAACGTTACAGACTAGCTATCCAAAGCTAACGAAGCTAGATTGTAACGTTACTTTCAAACCTAATGCGAACAGCGGAATTTAGCATACTTTTGCATTTTTTTTGATGTACAGTAATAGTTTTATACATTAAAAACTCGTAAAACATACCTTTTATTCTCCGAATAACAGCTTTTCGAGATGAGGTGGATCAAAATGCCCGCGAAGGTAGAGTTTGTCTGAGGCGTCGAGGAGTGGGAGGGGTTTACTCTCTCAACTGTCACTCAATTGGACCCGACTGGTAACCCAGCGTTTGGGTTACTCATAAAATGACCCAACACTGAGAAAATAACCCAACAAAATGACCCAACAGGCTCAACCCAGCTGTTGGGTTAAACAAATAACCCAGCATTTTTTAGAGTGTAGCATTTTCTAAACAAGTAACTTTGATTCTAAAACGTTACTTGGATGCATAAGACTTGCAATGCCTGAGGTTGTGGATTTAGTGATCAAATGTTCACAATATTGTTCAGATATGCATAAATGTATAGCTCAGGGTGTGTGTGTACAGGAGCTACTTCACTCGCAGGTGAAACAGGAAGCAGTCATGCTGCATGAGAAGCTGTTGGAGCTGGAGAGCCGAAAAGAAGCAATGCTGGCTGAAGACAGGACCATGGGTTCTCCTCAAGAGGAGAGGGAGCGACTCTTCAAACAGGTCTCTTGTATATGACCATACATACTGCTATAAGTTTAATTAAGTTCAGAGATTCCATCATGATTTAAGAGTAGTTTACTTCAAAATTGCCCTTATTGACTGGCCACAGTAAGAATAAAAATGACTATGGAAAGTGAATGAGGGCAGATTTTGAAGTGAACTACTCCTTTCATTTCTCTCGTCTTCTTGTTTTAGGTCAAAGAAAACAACCAGGAAATCGGCAGCATGGAACGACAGTATGTATTATATTTGAATGAGCTGAAATTTCATTTTTTTGTAGGTTCCAGTCAATTTCTGCTCATCATTTCAGATATTTTTTGGGAAACCTGGATGGAATCATACCATTTGGCTTTGCATTATAAATGAGAAACACACCTCTGCCTACAGATTCATCTGCTCTGCTTTCATTAAACATCTACCCAAAATAAACTCCTTCCATATAGATACATGAAACAACAATTTAAACAGTAAAATTGAAATCCCATCCTATCACACTCACAGCTTTATATAAAGAAAAGACCAAAGCTGCAAATCCTTTTTTTATATATTATAGTATTATTTCATGAACTCCCATATCATTCCAACACATTGTTGTTTAAGTTGTAAAGTCCATGGTCTCTTCCATCTTTTTACTCTAAACTAGGCTAATAGACTTCTTCAGCTGTCTTAAATCATTTAGGAGTGGAGACCTAGTCTGAAGAACCTTTATGAATCATTCTTATTCTTAAGTGTCAGAAATGGAGTAAAATGATGTCATTCTTAAAATTTTGACACATTTAAAAGTCAAATGTGGCCTTTTACCTGGGCACTGATCTACTGTCGTGGAGATGAAAGCGTCATACATTAGTATTATCAGTTATACTGAAAGTCATCTATATTCAAACAGAGACTTGTCTTTTGCACTATTGTATTGTGAAGACAGAGAGACACATGAGGAAAGAGCTTTTCACGTTCTCACTCGCATAAAGTTTGCATATATTCATTTCATCATGTGATTTTAAACTGATCTTAAATTTGTTCCTATGAGTCAACTATGAGTTAATGAGTCAAACAAAGCGTCCGCTGATCTAACGTCTTGTTTTTATTCAGATTAACAGATGTGCGGGAAAAAATCAGCAGTCTCACTGAAGAGTTGCGACAACTGGATGCTAACATGGAGGAACATCAAGGTGCTGCTTTGACAAAATGAGCAAATACAAATAGTGTTTTGTTGTTGTTTTGGGCTGTGTAAGAAAACTAAGTTTTTCTTTCTCAATGCTTCTTCATTATGTGGCTACTTGCATACACTGACTTAGATGAACTTACGATGGTATAGAAATCTCTTCCCATGTGCACAGGTGAACGAACACAGAAGTACAGAGAGCTTCAGAAGAGAGAGGAAGAAATAGACTGTGAGTCTCCGTGGCCTTCACACTAACACTGTATGTTTGGATCAGTGTGATGATCATGTGTGTTCCTGCAGCGTATCTCAACACATATGAAGAGAACACGTCTCTGGAGCTGCAGCACATCAGAGGCGCTCAGAGCAGAATCGTGGCTTTACTGGAGCACTCGAGCAGGGTAAAACTCCTACAGTAAGAGATGTTTACAGCATCAGTTTTCAAGTGTGACATGAGTGTGTTCCGCCTCAGAACATCAATCGCATGCAGCAGCTGTCTGCGGTCACCGCACAAGAGCTGAAGTCCATGCAGGAGGACCTGAGCTTTAAAGAGACCGAGATGCAGAAGTCTCAGAGCACCGCTAAAGGCCTTTCCTCAGGTTACTCTCTATGTGTTTCTTCTGTCCCGCTTTCTTTCTCACTTAAGCACTTTTCATACAGAGGTCTAAGAAAAGAGAGATGCTTTCCAGTGGTTATAGCATGTCCAAAGTCATGGGTTTGATCCCAGGGAATAGCACATAGTCAAAAACTAAATGTATAGTACAATGCAATGTAAGTGGCTTTGGATAAAAGCATCGTTTTATCAACTGTAATTTCAATACCAAAGCCACTGGATATTACAGCAGCTCATTCTTCAGGAATATGAGGAACTAAAGTGAGTTCATCAGAAAGGTGTTTTATCATTTACAGTTTTTAACTTCTTCAGGACACGCTCATGCAGAGCGAATGAAAAACCTGCAGGGCTCTTGATAACATTTGAGAGGGCTGGCAGCAGCCCTGAAACAAATAGTTCACTTTAAAATAAAAATGTCATGATAATTCACTCACCCACATGTCTTTGTTTCTTCAGTGGAAAACAAATTCAGGCTTTTGAGGAAAGCTTTCCAGGGTTCTTCTCCATATAATAGACTCAAACGGGGGGCTGTTGGTTAAAGTCCATATTTCAGTTTCTTCGAAGCTTGAAAAGGCTCTAAACGACATTAGCTGATGAATAAGAGTATTGTCTAGACAAACCATTAGTCATTTACTATGAAAACGAAAAATTCATACACTTTTGAAGCATAAATATACACGGCTAGCACTGCACAGAATTTTGTCATCATTTTGTGTTGATACTGTTTGTCCGTTTACTTGCTTGAAGTTTAAACACCGTGTTGCAGGGGCGCAGATGGGATTCTTTTCACTGGGGGGGACCGAGCTGTCAGCTAATGATTTCAACTCAACTTGATTGTGGCTTCAGTAAATTTACCTCAGTCAACTTTTACAGTTTATTGGGTTAAATGATAATGTTATGTCAGGAGCCTTTCATTTAGTCTTGCAAGTCCAGATAAAACATTATTTCTGACGATAAATTGTTTGATTTATCCTTCCATTGTTTTTGTGTTTTTATTCACTATTTACTTCTGTCCATTCACCTAACCCATAGTCATGCTCTCCACCTTTTCCTCAGTTTGCTAAGCGCAAAAGACTAGCTATACAAATAAATAACTAAACTAATCTGGCACATCTGGGAAAAGTCAACAGGCATAGGATACTTTGTTTTTGGAAAAACGAGGCGATTGTTCTTTGTCTCTTCATTGCCTTTATGTAGCAGGAATGCAGTCTATTTCTTTCAGTCACCACCCCCCTCATAGACGATGGCATATGATATGATCACTTTTGTTACTGCTACTACAGGCACAAGTGAGGCAGCTGACAGCTCCTCGTAGGACCCCGGGGGCGAGGTCAGGAGTTGTAGCAGGCTAGCAGCAGCGCACAGAGAACGTAACCGTCAGTGGCAGCACCATCGTGTGTGTTTATGGACAACAGAACAGCGTGTAGTGAGAACATAGGAACAAAGTAATGGTGACCGGTGAATTATTATTGTGTGAACCCCATTCTGAATAAGTGACATGCCCACCCCCCCCCTCGTCCCTAGTGCCATCTGCGCACGTGCCCTGTTTAAATGTTGTTTCTTTCACACTGCATACAATACATGCACCTTGCTATTTTATATGTTAGCCGGGGAAATTCTTGAATTCTTCAGGTTGCAAAACATATTTATTTTAGTTGCAAGATCGCTTCATCACGAGCGCACCTGGATGACTGGATGCGAACAGAACATTAATGCGCATTAAAGTTAAAATGTATACACCAGTGTGACCATTAAGAAACACTGGTCAAGACGGCAGGAAAAAAAGTCGCAAAATGCAACCATTTGGTGGCATTCTAGAGTCCTGCCCAGTTAATGCATCTAAATGACTGCAATAGCACTTTTGTAGTTTTCAGAAAACTGACCAACATACATTAAAGGGACAGTTCATCTAAAAATGAAAATTCTGTCACCATTTACTCACCCTCAGATTGTTCCAAACCTGTATAAATGTCTTTGTTCTGCTAAACACAAAGGAATATATTTGTAAGAATGTCAGTTACCAAAGAGATCCCATCCCCTATTTACTGTATAATGTAATTAAATAAATACTATGCGAGTCAACGGGGGATGAGAATCTGTCTGGTTACTAACATTCTTACAAATATCTTGAAAATGATGACATAAATTTTCATTTTCGAGTGAACTAACCTTTTAGAAAAACTCTTATTCTTATAGATAATTTATTTACAATTGATTGTAGATGTGTGTCAATGCTGGTACACAGAGAATTGTTTTTACCTTTATTCACACAAGGCATTTTACGGGACTGATCCCGGCAATGTTACTAACCCTTATCAGAATCAATCCTCAGATCTATTCTGGGATGTGTTTGCATTCACACAGAAGGGAATCTAGCAATTTAACAGCAGTCTTTTGGGTTCAACAGTCTGTGTGAAGGTGGTTTACTCCCTTTTATTCTTCCTCTCTTACCTTATCTCTTATTCTCTCTATCTATCTCACTCACTCACTCACTCGCTCACTCACTCACTCACTCACTCTCTCTGTCTCTCTCACTCACTCACTCACTCACTCGCTCACTCACTCACTCACTCACTCTCTCTGTCTCTCTCACTCACTCACTCACTCACTCTCTCTGTCTCTCTCACTCACTCACTCACTCTCTCTGTCTTTCTCACTCACTCTCTCACTCACTCACTCACTGACTCACTCTCTCTGTCTCTCTCACTCACTCACTCACTCTCTCTGTCTCTCTCACTCACTCACTCACTCTCTCTGTCTTTCTCACTCTCTCACTCACTCACTCACTGACTCACTCTCTCTGTCTCTCTCACTCACTCACTCTCTCTGTCTCTCTCACTCACTCACTCACTCTCTCTGTCTCTCTCACTCACTCACTCACTCACTCACTCACTCTCTTTGTCATTCTCACTCACTCTCACACTCTCTCACTCACTCACTCACTGACTCACTCTCTCTGTCTCTCTCTCTCTCTCACTCACTCACTCACTCACTCTCTCACTCACTCACTCACTCACTCACTCACTCACTCACTCACTCACTCTCTTTGTCATTCTCACTCACTCTCACACTCTCTCACTCACTCACTCACTGACTCACTCTCTCTGTCTCTCTCACTCACTCTCTCACTCACTCACTCACTCACTCACTCACTCTCTCTGTCTTTCTCACTCACTCACTCACTCACTCACTCACTCACTCACTCACTCACTCACACTCTCTGTCTCTCTCACTCACTCACTCACTGACTCACTCACTCTCTCTGTCTCTCTCTCTCACTCACTCACTCACTCACTCTCTCACTCACTCACTCACTCACTCACTCACTCACTCACTCACTCACTCTCTTTGTCATTCTCACTCACTCTCACACTCTCTCACTCACTCACTCACTGACTCACTCTCTCTGTCTCTCTCACTCACTCTCTCACTCACTCACTCACTCACTCACTCTCTCTGTCTTTCTCACTCACTCACTCACTCACTCACTCACACTCTCTGTCTCTCTCACTCACTCACTCACTGACTCACTCTCTCTGTCTCTCTCACTCACTCTCTCACTCACTCACTCACTCACTCACTCTCTCTGTCTTTCTCACTCACTCACTCACTCACTCACTCACTCACTCTCTCTGTCTCTCTCACTCACTCACTCACTGACTCACTCACTCTCTCTGTCTCTCTCACTCACTCACTCTCTCTCACTCACTCACTGACTCACTCTCTCTGTCTCTCTCACTCACTCTCTCACTCACTCACTCACTCACTCACTCACTCACTCACTCTCTCTGTCTCTCTCACTCACTCACTCACTCTCACTCACTCTCACACTCTCTCACTCACTCACACTCTCTCTCACTCACTGACTCTCACACACTCACTCTCTCTCTCTCACTCACTCTCACACACTCTCTCTCTCTCTCACTCACTCTCACACACTCTCTCTCACTCACTCACTCACTCACTCACTCTCTCTCACTCACTCTCTCTCACTCACTCTCACACACTCTCTCACTCTCTCTCTCTGTCTCTCTCACTCACTCTCACTCACTCTCACACACTCTCTCTCTCACTCACTCTCACACACTCTCTCACTCTCTCTCACTCACTCTCACACTCTCTCTCACTCACTGACTCACTCTCACACACTCTCTCTCTCTCTCTCTCTCTCACACTCACTCTCACACTCACTCACACTCTCTCTCACTCACTTTCTCTCACTCTCTGTCTCACTCACTCTCTCACTCACTCTCTCTCACTCATTCTCTGTCTCACTCACTCTCTGTCTCACTCTCACTCACTCTCTGTCTCACTCTCACTCACTCTCTGTCTAACTCTCACTCACTCTCTGTCTCACTCTCACTCACTCTCTGTCTCACTCACTCTCTGTCTCACTCTCACTCACTCTCTCTCACTCACTCTCTGTCTCACTCACTCTCTGTCTCACTCTCTCTCTCTCACTCACTCTCTGTCTAACTCTCACTCACTCTCTGTCTCACTCACTCTCTGTCTCACTCTCACTCACTCTCTCTCACTCACTCTCTGTCTCACTCACTCTCTGTCTCACTCTCTCTCTCTCACTCACTCTCTGTCTCACTCACTCTCTGTCTAACTCTCACTCACTCTCTGTCTCACTCACTCTCACTCACTCTCTGTCTCACTCACTCTCTCTCACTCACTCTCTGTCTCACTCACTCTCTGTCTCACTCACTCTCTGTCTCACTCACTCTCTGTCTAACTCTCACTCACTCTCTGTCTCACTCACTCTCTGTCTAACTCTCACTCACTCTCTGTCTCACTCACTCTCTGTCTAACTCTCACTCACTCTCTGTCTCACTCACTCTCACTCACTCTCTGTCTCACTCACTCTCTCTCACTCACTCTCTGTCTCACTCACTCTCTGTCTCACTCACTCTCTGTCTCACTCACTCTCTGTCTCACTCACTCTCTGTCTAACTCTCACTCACTCTCTGTCTCACTCACTCTCACTCACTCTCTGTCTCACTCTCTCTCACTCACTCTCTGTCTCACTCACTCTCTGTCTAACTCTCACTCACTCTCTGTCTCACTCACTCTCACTCACTCTCTGTCTCACTCACTCTCTCTCACTCACTCTCTCTCTCACTCACTCTCTGTCTCACTCACTCTCTGTCTAACTCTCACTCACTCTCTGTCTCACTCACTCTCACTCACTCTCTGTCTCACTCACTCTCTCTCACTCACTCTCTGTCTCACTCACTCTCTGTCTCACTCACTCTCTGTCTCACTCTCACTCACTCTCTGTCTCACTCACTCTCTGTCTCACTCACTCTCTGTCTCACTCACTCTCTGTCTCACTCTCACTCACTCTCTGTCTCACTCTCACTCACTCTCTGTCTCACTCACTCTCTGTCTCACTCACTCTCTGTCTCACACTCTAGGCGTGTTTGAGCCGCATGGAGATGGTAATAGTTCAACTGCACTCATCGTTGGTCATTGGAAGAGAGAAAGAGGCGCGGCTAGCATTTCCTGCACGGTTTTAGACGCGACATGTGAATGGGTCCTTATCCTACTCTGGATATGTTCTCTTACTGTCATTGACTTTGTGTCTCAATGTATTTGATTTGCTAAGTGTTTTTCCTTCCTTTAAGAAACTCCACAACATTCTTCTTTCATGTGCAAACATTGTCATATCTCTTCAGTGCCGGTGAAAAAGGCAGCACACAACTTCCTGTCAGTCGCTCATTGTTCGTCTGTTTGTTGGTTTTCTGTTATTTCACTTTTAGACCTGACAAAACACTCTAACTGTGTGTTTGTGTTACACAACATGAATAAAAAGTCAGTTCTGTATGCTGCTCATGGCTAAATATTTGCTTAAATCCAAACCAAACATCAGTGTCGTGTGTGTGTGTGTGTGTGTGTGTGTGTGTGTGTGCGTTCATGTGTGTTTGTGTGTGGAAGACTCTGGAGAAGGAAGTGGTCCAGAATGCTCAGAAGTGCTGACAGGGCTTTTTAACTGCTACACATACACACACTCTCTCTCACTCTCTCTCCAAACACTGATCTGGGCACACTGCCTATCAGGGGGAAGCCGCCCTCTTTCACTTCCTTCCTGCTCTGCTTCCTCCTCAGAGAAAAGCCATACGCCCCATCGCATGTCTTTGTGTACACGTATTGAATCTTAATGCTTCAGTGGTTTTATCCAGATAAAAAACATGAAAAAAATGTCAGTTTTCCAACTCTGTTACCCAGAAGGTTTATGCCAAACTCTAATGTCTGAACTAAGCTAATGTGACACTCAGATGTGATCTCTGTAGTGTTTCCTTTACAGCACACACTCGTTACCACAAATGACCTAGAAGGAGAAACTCTGTCATCATAAGACGAATATTAATATCAAGTCAAATGTGTGTTTGTAGTGACACCTGTAGGATAAACAGTTGCTCACGCAACAGGTTTGTGGATGGGTGTTCATGTGTGTTTTTTTTGGTGTTTTTGTGCACACAGAGAGTGAGCGTTTACAGATGGACCTGCTGAAAGTTGAGCAACTGGAAGGAAAAGTCACGACGGAGCTTCAGACTCATACAGATCAACTTCAATTAATGACCCGTGAGCTGAACACGTACAGAGATCTCGATGCACTCAAAGCTGCTGGGGAGGACAGAAAGAAGGTAACAAACCCACCGTTTCATGTAACAGTGAGAAGGTTTTGAGTTTGCCAAAATACACACAACATCTTCAATAAAAAATTATTGTTGACACATTGTCAGTGTTATGAACTAGCCAGGCTGTGATTTTAGTTGACAGCTCCGAGTGATTCTGTGACATGAGGTTCTTTCTGGAAGGAATTGTGATTGTGTTGTGGTTCTGGTATTTCTTTTAGAGGCTGCAGGGCGACCGAGCTGTGCTCACTCAGATGAAAAACACATTTAAGAAGACGATACACAAAAAGCATGAAGAGTTTGAGTCTCTAAAGAGTCACTTACAAGAGCATGAGACCCATGTCGAGGTAAGAAGGATTTTCAGACATACTGAACACTGCTGCTTCTGTCTCAGTAGCTGTAGGTTAAAGGTCAATAGTTATCTCTGTCAGAGGAAATGCTCCTCTTTAAAACGCCACATTTAGGGCTTGCTTACACCAAACTATCTGAACCGTGCCCGAGCACGTCTGCTTTGAGTAGTGAGACCCTCTGAACTGTGTCCGAGTCTGATGCAGAGGTGGTCTCTGGCGGGGTTAACACGTAGTGTGACAGCAAACCGTGCCAAGGCGCGAGTGTTTAAATTCCTACTTCAACTTTAGCTGTCACCATAAAAAAACCTTGTGACACGTGCAGCCAATGTGTGTCACTGCAATATTAAGTGTGTTGAAATCCATATGTTCATTAGATCATCTACAGTTAAATGTCTCCACAGTTAGATCCTACAGTTTGTGCAGCTGGACATACCTCAATATCCCCTTTGCCAGATTTATTAGTTTACTTTTATGTAAAGCAAATGAGAGAGCAGTTAGTGCTTGTGGCAGCTCATTCCACCAGAGAGAAACCTCGTTGTGATGGAGAAACTAGGCGCTGCTCATTTGTGATTGTAGATGAATACATTTGTCAATGTAAACCCAATTTAAAGATAAACATCTATAACATGCTTGCTTAAAATATCACAAGAAATAAAAACAGACACAATAGTTTTGCCATGAAAGTGTGACCTCATCATGGATGTACAGTTGTGTTCAAAATTATTCAACCCCCAATGCTGTAAATGGTTTTAGGGAATTTAGTGTACATTTGTAATTGTATTCAGAATGAAATCCTACAAGGACTTCTTAAAGAACCACATGCAACTAAAATGACATCAATTAGTTTTGTAATAAAGTAGTAAATGTTTCTTTTGTGAATTCTTCATTGACATAATTATTCAACCCCTTAAAGACTACCACTCTGAAGAACAGAGGTTCAATGAAGTGTTTTCAATCAGGTATTGAAAACACCTGTAGATATCAGGGAGCAGCAATAAAGCCTAATAAGCACCAATTAGGCAGCTTTAAAATGACTGTGATACTCAGCTCCTTCTAGACATTTACTGGTGTGGTTACAAACATGGTGAGGTCGAGAGAATGGTCCAGGAAGACAAGAGAACAGGTGATTACTCTTCACAGGAAGGGCAATGGCTATAAGAAGATTGCAAAGATGTTAAACATACCAAGAGACACCATAGGAAGCATCATTCGCAAATTCAAGGCAAAGGGCACTGTTGAAACGCTACCTGGTCGTGGCAGAAAGAAGATGCTGACTTCGACTGCTGTGCGCTTCCTGAAGCGTAGAGTGGAGAAAAGTCCCCGTGTGACTGCTGAGGAACTGAGAAAAGATTTGTCAGATGTGGGTACTGAAGTTTCTGCTCAGACAATACGGCGCACCCTGCGTAATGAAGGCCTCCATGCCAGAACTCCCAGGCGCACACCCTTGCTGTCCCCAAAGAATAAGAAGAGTCGACTGCAGTATGCCAAAAGTCATGTGGACAAACCACAGAAGTTTTGGGATAGTGTTCTGTGGACTGATGAAACAAAATTAGAACTGTTTGGGCCCATGGATCAACGCTATGTTTGGAGGAGGAAGAACAAGGCCTATGAAGAAAAGAACACCTTGCCTACTGTGAAGCATGGCGGGGGGTCAATCATGGTTTGGGGCTGTTTTGCTTCTGCAGGTACTGGGAAGCTTCAGCGTGTGCAAGGTACCATGAATTCTCTTCAGTACCAGGAGATATTGGATGACAATGTGATGCAGTCCGTCACAAACCTGAGGCTTGGAAGACGTTGGACCTTTCAACAGGACAATGATCCCAAGCATACCTCCAAGTCCACTAGAGCATGGTTGCAGATTAAAGGCTGGAACATTTTGAAGTGGCCATCGCAGTCACCAGACTTAAATCCGATTGAGAACCTCTGGTGGGACTTAAAGAAAGCAGTTGCAGTGCGCAAGCCTAAGAATGTGACTGAACTGGAGGCTTTTGCCCATGATGAATGGGCGAAGATACCCGTAGATCGCTGCAAGACACTTGTGTCAAGCTATGCTTCATGTTTAAAAGCTGTTATAACTGTAAAAGGATGTTGTACTAAGTACTAAGATTGAATGTCACTTGGGGGTTGAATAAAACTGATAATGATGTGAGCTCAGAAAAGACATTTGTGGTTATTTCATTATAAATGTTATGTTATATTTGTCTGACCTACACGTGCCTCTTTGATTTAATTGTAAGCAGGATGACTGAATGATCATAATCAATGTCAAACCGACCAAAACAATCAATTTCAGTGGGGGTTGAATAATTTTGAACACAACTGTACACAGTGTCTGCATGTCCTCACATGTTTTAGTGTTGTGTACGTGTACCTCACATGTGTAGGGTTATTTTTCAGCTGACTAACATGGAGAGAAAGTGGCAACATTACGAACAGAACAACTACGTGATGAAAGAATGTATCCTTTTTCCTACCCATCATTTACCCATTAAAACTGAATCTTGTATAATATTGATGTCTCTGAAGATCCCTAACTCTATACTCCAGTCATCGCCTCAAAGGGCGTAGAAACCGATTACCGACCAGTGGTGAAGAACGTCAACAAACAGCTGACAGACTACAATAAGATACTGACCGATAGCCTGCAGGGCACAAGAAACTGATTCTCATACTCACAGATGCTTCTGACGTTTTAACTGTGATAAATGTAGCATATTTAGATTTACATTCATTCCTAACTAGTGTTCATCTGAACCCTTTTATGATCTCCGTTCTGGCTCTGAGCCGGTTCTGGGTGTGGGCTCTTAGAGAGGAACTTCACTGATGAGCGTCTTTCATTACGTCCTCTGGCATCTTCACTTGAGCTGTTAAGCACTAATGCACAGAAGTTTCATTAAAACTTACTAGAAATCAAATCTTTGTGTGAGCAATTTCACTTCATTTCAACAGCTGCTGAGTAAGTTAATCCTCTCACACACATGTATGTACACACAGGATGAAAGCAAACGTCTGTCATAACAACCGTTCCTTAAGCTGAGCCTCTCTACAGTCAAAGGTCTGTGAGAAAATTTTTCCTACGGTGCTCGGGGAGTGTCAATGGACCGATATCATCATCATCATTCCGAATTCATTCATGACCGATCACACATGCTGTTAACCAGTCAACTGCTTTCCTGTAGCTCTGTGGTTCGAGTGTGGCGCTAGCAACGGTAAGGTCATGTGTTCGATCCCAGGCATTGCACATACTCTGATACAAATGTATATTATAATCCAATGTAACTTGCGTTGGACACATGCGTAACGTAGATGAGTTGCCTGCATATTGAAGCTGTCCACACGTTAAAAGTTAAGCAAGACTCTGTTGTGACATAATATTCCTTACATAATGAAGCGTGATGTTTTTATGATCTTAGAATGAGCTATTTCTATCGACACAGATCAACGTTATCTCATTTTGTCATTCTGAGCTCTGTGCAGTCACTGTAGTGCTTCTAAAGGCTTTGGTGGAGTGAGCCGTTGGTTGCAACTTTTCAACCTCACCACTAGATACCACTAAAATCTCCACATTGCTCCTTTAAATACTGTCTGGGGAAAAACTAAAACTTAACAAATCTACACATCTACCCAAATGATCTGATCTGTCGAGTGTAAATGAGGCCATTGATGCACAGAAGTTTGTTGACTTTCCATAGAGAAAAACAGATTTTTTTTTTCTTTGTGTATGTTCTTATTGCTTGGGTTTTGTGAAGTGAAGTGGTACTCTGAGCAAAGGTGAAGTTCAGACTGTTAAGAGATGATTCACATCAGGTAGAGGCAGGGTCAGGATGACTGGATGCGCATGGATGCCCTGACATCTGCCTTTGTTGTTCCAGAGACTTTACTGTCAGTTAGACGCACGCGCACTGGACCAGACTTCATGCCAGTGGTCAACAGAAAGATGGGCGGCTTTGAAAGTTATCTGTCTATGTTCTTGGAATATAAAATAATGACAGGAACTTTTGGGTTAGCACAACATCTTTGTCTTCTTGACATGTTTTTTTCACATTTCTGATCTTCTCAAAGCAGACCCTGTGAAATATTTGAACCTATTTATTTTCACTGAAATTTAGTTTGTAAACCTGAATTCTGGATGTTTTATAAACTTCTTTGTTACTGCTGAACTCAATCATTCTCAGACATGTTTGGAAACTCTTTTAGCAACACGGGGTACTTTGTTTTGTTTAAATCTGAGATGAAACCACTGACATAAACTCAATGAGCAGCTAGTTGAGAGACCAGTGACCACTGACTTCATCATGTCAGATTTGATTTATTATTTTCTGTCTGAGAATGGATCTCCCTGTCTTGAAGAAGGACATGCCTTTCAGAAGCTGCAATTAATGACATGCGATTGTTCAGACTGCAGTCCTCCACATCCTCACTGCTCAGAGAGAGGAAACAGGAAAAGGAACTTGAACTCCCTTTGCCTGGACGAGAGGGGTGGAGACGCAGCTAGGACTGAAAGAGAGGGAGTTAGGAAGAGAGAATGCATTCGTCTCTGAATCGAGGGATGTGTATGGACGGCGTGATTTGGTGATTTTGGATGAACCCAACAACTGTGCCTCTCGCCCGACTTCAGCGGTGTGGCGTAGAGACCATGAGTCACCGGTTCTTCTCTGCACTTCTGCTGCTGATTGGCTGCTTGCTTACAGGTGACACTCTGTCCCTTTTTTACACACTTCATTTGTCTTTTTGATGAAAATTGACACAAAGTACCATGTTGCCTAACTTCTATCTGACGTTAGAACTCCGAAAATGTGAACTGTATTGCATTGAGATTGATAACTAACAGTTTGTTAGGATGGGGATGGGGGGGTTAAAGGTTTAAGTAATTTTTTTGCCAATATTTTATGCAGGATTATATCATAAACGAGATCTCTTTAACACCTCAGTTAATATCCCAGATATTTCTCATTAGAAAAATAGCCAGAATGTTACCAATGCCAATGTCTCAAACTAAGCTCACATTTGTCAGGTCAGGATTGAATCATTAATAGTATTGAACATTTTAGTACAATGTCAAACAATTCCTTTTAAATGTATCTGAAGCCATATTAAGTACAGTATGTATTTATAAATATATTTCACATAATCTGCGTCTGTATAGCAATTGTAGATGAAACATCTTAGAATAAATTGAGATGTGAATGAAACAACTGAGATTCTGAGGAGATAGAATAAGCAGTTTGTACACTAAATAAGTCATTATGTTTATATGTAAAAATCACACACACAATATAAAAAAACAATTTGTGTGTGATCTCTAGGTCTAAAACTGTACAGCCCCCTACAAGAACTGTTTGTTGCCGCACATGTAATGGCACATGTCCAGTTATAATAAACATAATATTTTGATTGATGTCATTGTAGAAGAACCCAGAACTCGCTCATGTTAAGGGAGGAAAGCTCAATGATTTAAAGCTCTCAGGGCTTCCGCTACAGTAAATACAGAAGAGGGATGTACTTATCATGAAATAATCTGAAAAACTTGAAGCTTCAGTTGCTGAAGATCTCACACTGTAGAAAACACATCATCATTTTTCATTTTCTCACCAACACTTGAAATATTGAATTAATACCTATTCCTAATAAAAAAAGAGATCACATGTGTGTGCAGTAGATGACAAGGTTGCATCTGGAGATAGAAGTGGATTAGAATTTACAACCAAACACTGAAAAAACAAACATTCATCTGGTATTTTATTACAGAAACATCCTAATGCTTTTGTTGTTGAAGATCATTGGAGACTAAGGGGAATTTTTTCATGAATTTGTGGCTCAATGAGCAGTTATGGGCCAACAATAACACTGTCATCAGGTTTCTTCCTGAAGGAGAAAACTTCTGTTGCGTGTGTTGAATGTGTCATTTGACTTCTGTTCAAGAGAGTTTATATGGTCACTGATGTGCCTTGGGCTTAAGGATAAAAGATGTCAAGTCTAATGGTCTATACTGTAAAATCATTATGATATGTTCACAAGAGTTAAATTGTCTGTATGGTCTCCATCTGCCTTCAAAATGTTTTAATACTTTAAGAGCCCAAAATATAAAAATACATAATTTATCTCAACACATTACAACCTATCTCACACACACACACACACACACACACACACACACACACACACACACACACGTGTTGGGTTTCCCTTTTTTTCAATCCATTTAGTTTGATTTAAGAGCTGTTTTCTTCATGGGATCAAAACATGTCCCCACACAATAAACAATGACTGCTGTTATATAGTGTATATACTTTATTTGATAGGACCATAAAAACACAAACAAACTTTACCCTCCTTCAAAGTTCACTTGGTATCAGGACACCAGTTTGTTGAGCTTTTGTGTATTTCCAGTATTTGAGTTTTTATCATTTGTCATACAGTCTCACTGGGATTTGGGCTTGTAGGCACAGCAGTTTGAGGGGCTTTTTCTTGTGACAGGGGTTTCCAAAACATCGACTGCTATTTTGTAACCTCTCTCGAAACACAGCCAGCCAAACATCTAGTCCTTTGCAATATTGATGACTAACCAGTCTCTGTTTGCAGTGGGATGACAGTTCAGAAGCAGGGCCACTTAAGAATACCACCTGTCATTCAAACCTTTCTTTGAGTGTGTTAATAGGGTTGAAAAATGATTCTGGGTAATTAGCTTTAGTCATTGAAAATAAGCTATTATTGACTTAACTTCCATAGCTTCCAAACACAAAGATCCAGGTCAAGATCAAAATCTAATCTCATAATTACAGGATTGTTTTATAATACATAAAATGGCCCTTCTAAGTGCGAGGGTACACCCAGAGCGGTACGACCATTGTTAGAAGAACAATAGCAGGGTGAGGTTTCCCGTCTTCACTTTCTTCTACAGAAATAACTTTCCATCACCACCACAGGTACAGAAGTCAGCAAATCGGTCTCGGTCTGTCTGTGTCTTCAGAAGATTTCATGAGAGACTGTGACCTGCGCTGCTGTACATTACCCTGATATGTGTAACCATCGCTCATGTCATGATGCATCAATAACATAAGTGTTCATCTTCATATATGAGGTTGAATTGAAATGTTTTTCAGAACAAGATGACTGTGTGTTAACAGGGAATGTAAAGGCGTCATGTCTCTTGTCTGTTTTGCAGCCGATGCTCTAGACATCTCAGATGTGACTCTCATAAATCCAGACCCGGTCGTGTCCTCAGCAATCTCGCCGTCTCTTCTGTGTGTGAGCAGCGACTGGACCACTTCTGGGACCAGTTCCTTGAGTTTGGGCCACGAATCTCCCGAAGCTCATAACCTGAGAGCAGAGCTGGACAGAAGCCGCCACGCTGCTGCTAAAGTCACATGGATGTCACGGAATCACACCTTTGGAGTTTTCTACTGCCACGTCAAAAACTCTAATGGAAGTAAAATCTACACTTACAAGATGCTCAGTGAAGGTAAAAAGGGTGAAATTAACTGGCCAAAAAACACAACAAAGCAAATGAGAATTGTCAAAGGCCTTCTGGTTTATGAAGTAACATACAAACTGTAGTTAAACATTAAGCGTTACATGTGCTGTTGAAATTTGGATTTATCATTATTTGTTCATAAATTAAAACCGTTCACGTCATGTCATCTTAAGCAGACCATTTTTCTTCTCGTTCAGCTTCTTTCCTCCCAGAATCTCTGACGGTGACCGTGAATGAAGGTGAAGATGTAAACATTTCTTACACAAGAAAGATAGTTTTACCCGAGGACACGGTCATCTACAAAAACGGTAAACAGACATTAACCAAATATCACTGAATACATTAATTATTATTGTTCATACTGACCTGTTATTGACATCAAGTGAAGCAGATTATTATGGTTTTCCTGACAAAACATCAGCAACATTTTCAAGAATCTCATAGATTTTTTCCTTTTGTTTTTTAGGCAATTTTGAACATTCATCACCCAAGGGGGACATCACGGACATGGTTCATTACTCCATAACCAACGCACGAGCAGAAATGCATGCAGGAATTTATTCCATTCGTTACATTTCTGGCACGCCATTTAGTTCAGCGATAACTCGACTGATCGTCAGGAGTAAGACTTTCTTGTGAGATATTATGAGAAATGACATTATTTATAATTTTCCTCATGATCAATATTACTATGATCTGCACAAAGAAGTCCCTTTACTGGCTGAAATACTCATAACTTCATCTTAGATTGATTCTCCAGCAGGGTTTGACTAGTCCCTAACATCTGCTCATCATGTTACCTGTTCGCAGGTTGTAAGGCTGGTTTATGGGGAGTGGATTGTACAAAGACGTGTCCGCTCTGTTTTAACGGAGGCATCTGTCATGATGGGACAGGAGAATGTATCTGCCCACCGGGATTCAAAGGATCCACCTGTGAAATTGGTAACAATTTAGTTTTTCTCATTTTTTCAATGTCGTTGTAATCACCTGTAAAACCCATAAGAAATTAAAAGAAAGTCACTTTGGCTGAAGGCGTTTGCTAAATAACTAAATGTTAATGGAATATAAATGTAAAATCACAACAAAATATCTCATTAATATCTCAGTTATTTCTCCTAGAGAAATATATATTTCTCAGATGTTTCTCCTTCAAAAAGAGTCAGAAATCTCACATAAGAGTTTCAGAAGAGATGTCAAGAATCTCTCATATCTTGGCTCAGATTTGTTTAAACGTTCCAGGCTGTTTTTTTAAATAAACAGAAAATAACATTCCCTGCTTGTTATTGTCTTGGTTATTGTGTAATGGTCAAAGCTGGTAAACGTCAGTGACATGTGCAAAACAGAAATTAAGATCACATTAACACATGTTATACTGACCAAATGAAATTAATAAATGTACCCTTTAATGGCTGAAAATATTAAATTAATTAACCTAAATGAAAATACAATTCATGTGTATTTCTTTAGTGTGGTTGTCTCTGTTACTGAATGTATGTGCACTCGAGCACGTGCATTCTCCGCTCTCCCGCGCTCTCCCGTCATTTAAACGTTTATGGTAATTTCGTTTTACATCACTCACTAACACATTAGTTAGGCGGTTTATTTTTGTTCCTTTTTATTTTAAAACGTACAATTCAGGAGAGTAAACTTGTGTTTTCGTTTTCATGATTTTCAATTGATTTGACACATCTAAATCACCAGACCATGATGTAAGGACTGAAACAGGGCTTTTGATTGTTAGGTTATATCTAGAAACGGAGCCGGTATACTTCTGTGGTGAGACAAAAATATTGTTAGTCTGAAGATAATTAAATGTTTATTAGGAGTTTTATTACCAAGTTTACACACACAAGGAATTTGACTTGTCGACAGGAGTTCAGTTCAGAAGAAAGGGTACATCTGGTACAAACATAGATTACACATGTAGATAGAAAAATGAGAATTAAATAATAACAATAATGCACCATATCCAAAAAATATATCTGCTTTAAATCCTGTATATTTTGTTGAAAGTGTGTTGTTCCTGTGTAGCTCTGTTGGTAGAGCATTGCGCTTGACAATGCATTATTGAGAGTTCGATCCCAGGGAACACACAATGATAAAAACTAAATGCACTGTAAGACACTTTGGATTAAAGCAACTGCATGACGATCAAAAACACAGGACACCAAATACATGAGGAAAAACTCAAAACTAAAGAAGGTTTTGGTTTGTTTACAACACATTGATTTTTATGATGTTTCTGGCGTCTTGTGTGGTGTGATGTTGGTGTTGTGTAGTGTGCGGTGAGGGGCGGTTTGGACGGAGCTGTAAGGAACGCTGTGAAGACGGACAGTGTCGAGCTTTGATCTTCTGTCTTCGAGATCCTTACGGCTGTTCATGTGCATCTGGATGGAGAGGATTAAACTGCAGCGAGGGTGAGAACAACTGCCCACTTTTACATGAGTGAATAAATGATGGTTGATATCTCTTCAAAGGCCTATGAAGTTTCATTCTGTAACATTGAAACAATTTGACTTGAAGTTGTTTTGGTGGTACTGAATGTTCTGCATTGTTGTGTGCGATCACATTGAAGTGTCTGTATGAAGAGATTTGATTTGTTATTATACATGTGGGATTTGTGTTTTGATGATTTCAGCGTGTCCTGCCGGTTATTACGGTGCAGGCTGTAACCAGGAGTGCAAGTGTGAAGTGGAAGGAAAATGCGATCGCTTCCGAGGATGCGTGTGTGCAGGCAAACATGGTGCTCGCTGTGAGAAAACAGGTACAGATGACTGCATGTGTGAAGGTCCGGCACAGTCCTGAATGACGAGTCTGTGTCTGAAGAGCCTAACCTTGTGTCTTTTCTTAAAGACATGAGACCTGTTATCATGAGCAGCCTGAGAGACACTGAGATCAACACCGGCGTGGAGTACAGAGTCAATTGCTCTGCCGCAGGACGCCCGGCCCCTTTACACGGTGAAATAAGTCTGGTAAAAGCAGATAAAAGCACTCTATATGTGAGTCCCATCACATTATTTGCCACCATGAACCGCTGGGTTATTCAAAGGCTCACGTGTTCCGATTTCTGATTGTCATCAGGCTGTGGACACAAAGATGAAGAATGATCAGACAACATCCATGTTCAGGGTGGAAAAGATGTCGCGGTCTGATGCCGGTCGTTGGTCATGTCATGTGAAAACCAAAAGTTTTCATGAGGAGAAAGAATTCCTGGTAAACGTCAAAGGTGAGATTGTGTAAGCCATCTAAGTTCCTGCAATTGATTTCTCCTTTCTATCCTCTGCAACCAACTTTATTTGCTGATCAATCTTAAACCTAACATTTGGTTTCAGTTCCACCCCAACCACACAACCCTCCTATCCTGAACGGCAGCGGTCCGTATCACCTGCTTGTTCTGCTAAATAAAGACGCCTACACAGGTGATGGACCGCTAACTTCTGTCAGAGTTTTCTACAAACAAACCAGCGCGTCCGTGTGGAATAACCTTGAGGGTAAACATCATTGTTTGAATGAATTTGTGATGTTCTGTGATGATCCTGTGATGATCCTGTGATGGCTTTTCTAATAAAATAAGACAAAAGCACGCACATCAACCTCAAGTGGGCGATGATGAGAAGCCTGTGTGCTCAAAACGTCACGCGCCATGCTAAAGTCTGTTAATAATAGTACACATTTTTTATATTTTAGGAGCTTTGGTGTGCCGACTTTTGTGAAAATTTTTATTTCCAGTATATTTAACATATAGTCAGAACAATGCCGATGTTTGTGGACATCATCTAATGTTAAGAGTTCTTTCAATTTACATCATTACGTGATGATTTGTGATGTCACAAACTAAACATTCGTCCTCTCAGAAACTCTCTTTAAAGATAGATATGAGGAGAATTCTGGTGGATGAGCAGTTTTTGTTTTTGCAGCGAGCGGCTCTTTGGTAAGGTTGGACAATCTTTCTCCAATGACTCAATACACCGTGTACGTGCAGCTCAGTCGGCGTGGAGCGGGTGGAAGCGGTCAGTCTGGACCTGCAGCGTATTTCTCCACGCAGATGCTCGGTACAAACGCTCAAACTCATATCATGGGGAAAATTTGATCAAAATCATATAACAGATAATAGCAATGTCTGATGTTTCTCCTCAGAGCTGCCTGTGGGTGTGAAACTAACGCCCATCAGCCAGACTTCACTGCTCCTGTCGTGGGACTCGGCTTGGGCTGAAGAAGAATGGCGTTATGAGGTGAAATGTCAGCAAGCAGATGCTTCACAAACCGTGTGGAACTTCCAGCTATCCTCAAACTCCTCTGGCCTCCCTCTGACCCAACTCAAACCCAGACACAAATACCAGTGTAAGGTCCGAATGAGCACCAGCGACACCGGGCAGCCGTGTCCTACCGTCACTGCCTGGACGCTGAGTGACCGTAAGGATTCCTTCTATGTCCCTCGCATAATTTATGTTTTTATTCAAGGCTGTAAATCGGTGTCTTTCATCTTTAAGAGCTTCCTCCACCCATGACCAACATCTCCACCTGCAACATTAGTGACACGTCAGCCATGGTCACCTGGTTGCTTGTTGAGGGTCACTCCATCTCCAGGGTGATCATTCGTTACCAGCAGACGGAGCAGTCGGAATACAGTCAACAGGCGGAGCTGGGCGTTCATGCCGAGCAGACGGCCATGAGCTTTCAGCTGAGGGGCTTGAGAAGCGACAGCACTTACCAGCTGGAGCTCTGGACCATAAACAACATTGGTGAGAGTGCAGAGAGACCCCAGTTAACCCTCAAGACCCTGATGCCGCAAGAGAGCTCACGTGAGTCTGCATTCTTTAGCCTTTGAACTTAAAAGGTTTTCAGCTGTTTGAGAATCTTGTCGGTAAAAGGACACCCCAACCGTTATTCAATCTACAGTAGACAAAGTGTCATTAAATGTTATGTTTGGCAGCACTGCATGAAATGATTCTGTAATAGAAATGAATGTCTGTAAATACAGTTTACTATGCCATCTACAAGTACAGGTTAAAGCTCTGTCTAAAGTATCTGATTTGCACAGAACTCAAGTATTCTACTCGTACTGAATGTAGCTCAAAGCAGCACTAGTCCTCAACACCTAAGAGACATGTCAGAGACAATCAAGAAACACTTGATTCACAAGAATCACATTTATTTTCTGCAATCATATTTAAACTGATCACCTCAAAATAGTTACAAATCATGGTCAACACAACAGCCTACTATGTCTATTACAAACACAAGTCTCGGGGAAGCTCAAGAGCTCATAAGGAAACCAATGTCCTTCAAAAAGCTCTTTTCGGTAAAATAATGTTAAGTCAATTAAAGTCAAAGCCTTTTTGTACCGGACATGCTGGTTTAGGCCTCATCAGCGGATGCAGTCATGTCCTCAACTCGCGTATAAACCGCCAGCGATGGTAAACTACCTGATAATGCACTCGCATTTGCATTACCGATCCCAACCTTTTTGATGTAGGGCTGGGTTAGTAATGAAAGCAGGACTGTATGTTGTTTTGTTTCAGAGTTGTATGGCTTTGGAGCTCATGGGAAGATGCTTTTCTTTGCTATACTGGGTTCTGCCGCTATGACCTGCATCACAGTACTGTTGGCCTTCTGTATCGTTCTGCAACTCAAAAGAACAACGTACCAGAGACGCATGATGCAGGCCTTTCACAACATAGTGGTGAGACAGAGAATGTGTGCGTGCGCACGTGTTCTCATAATTACAGTTAGGGTCTAGTACATTTTTTATACTATATTTATAATAAAAACATACTATACTACTATATTTTTCTAACTATATTTTTCTCAGATAACAATGCTACAGTACTGTACATTTAATGGTATTAATAGCAAATGTATTTGATAAATCTCCTGTTTTTATATCATTACTTTTCTGTATATTTTAGTGACAGATTCAATATGATGTTGTCTTCAGAACACACAAATCACCGACACTGAGACACAGACCAGTTCAACAAGGATGTGGATAAAAATCCCATAGATGATTATTTATACAGTTACTGTACATCTTAGATTCAGTTTCAGACACATACCGTATTTAAAAGAGCTGTGAATATAGCTGGATGTCTGATGACCGTCCTCCTTTAGTATTCTTTTGTGTTCTTATGGTTAAGGCTAACAATTATTTTCGTATGACTACTTTTTTGCAACAATGCAATTCAAAGCCATGAAATGCACTACAGTCCTTAATCTAAATGAATAGAACCATTGCAAGCACATCTTCCACAGCCAAATGTAATTCACAGAGAGAAGAGCCGGTGGTTCAGTTCAGTTCCGGCTCTCTGAACATGCAGAAGAAAGCACAGAACCCCACCCACTCTGTGGCTTATCCCACCCTGGAGTGGAGCGATATAAAGTTCCAGGACGTGATCGGAGAGGGCAACTTTGGTCAGGTGTTGAAAGCTCGCATTAAGAAAGACGGCCTGAGGATGGATGCTGCAATCAAGAGAATGAAAGGTGAACAGAACAGAAAGCATGTGGCTCAACTAGTTAAGCGCTCAGCCGTTAGTCTGTCTTCACCGCTCGTTCTCTGTCCTGACATCAGAATACGCGTCTAAGGACGACCATCGAGACTTCGCCGGGGAGCTTGAAGTCTTGTGTAAACTAGGTCATCATCCAAACATCATCAACCTTCTGGGAGCATGTGAACACAGAGGTGCAGTCCACATCACAAATTCAGAATAGTGTCGTCTTCCTTACAGTCTTGACTTACAGCACACAGTTTTGTCATTTCTGCTGCAGGTTATCTCTATCTGGCCATTGAATACGCTCCTCACGGAAACCTGCTGGACTTTCTGCGTAAGAGCCGAGTTTTGGAGACCGATCCCGCCTTCGCCATCGCCAACAGCACTGCGTCCACACTCTCCTCGCAGCAGTTACTGCACTTCGCTGCAGACGTGGCCCGCGGCATGGACTATCTGAGCCAGAAACAGGTGTTGTAACATCATATAACTATGATATCCATATTGGTTATTTGCTGTTGTTTTGCACTAGTACGCTCTTAAAGAGAAGGGTTTCCCAGTCTGGTCCTGGAGTACCACCAGCACTGCACATAATCTTTATCTCTCTAATTCAACACACCTCTCTCAATTTATTAGCTCTTTAGTTACAGAACTTATCGCTGTGTCCCAATTCGGTGTTGCGTCCTTTGAAGGCTGCATTTAACGTTGTACAGACTGGATTTAAGTCTTTGTATTAGCATTATAAATACTGAATTTAAACCAATAAATGAAATTAAATGAAGGGCACGAATCGGAAAATTGAGAATATTGGATAATAAATATAAAACAAGAATATAACATTGTAATGTCATATTAATCTCATATTAATGTCAGTTAAACAAGACTGTAAACAGAAACATTTATGTAAAATAAAGACACTGTCTCTAAAATGATTAAATTATTCAGCAAGACTAAATATTCAGCTTTCCTGTAGCTCAGTGGTAAGAGTATTGTGTTAACAACGCAAGGTTGTGGGTTTGATCCCAGGAGATTGCAAATACCTATGTAAAAATGTATAGGATAAAGCAATTTAAGTCGCTTTGGAGAAAAGCGTCTGCCAAATGCCTAAAATGTAAATGTAAGACTTTACTTAAAGCCTTAAGATAGATAAAATGCATTATTAATGGTTATTTAATGGTATGATGCATTCACATTGTTCATAATGTGTTTTTGTAATACAAGTAATGTTGTTGTAAAGAATTATAACCAAAAGAAAAGTGCAAAGTGTAACAATGAATTGATAAGTGTTATAATGTATTAACTTTAGTAACAATTATTCATGAGACATTATAAAGTGAATTACAAGGTATAATTAATACATTATAACTACTTTTATAATGCATTATATATATATATGCTTTAAGTAAAGTGTTATTCAATTCTGACAGACACAGCAATGCATCATCTTCGTTAAGATCTTCATGGTTTTAGTGTGTTTCAGGGGATTAAAAGGTACATTGTTTCAACCTTAGTGGAGTAATAATACCTAATAATAATAGTAATAGAAAATGTGTAAAGTTGCATAAAATGGGAATACTCAATAAAGTAGATCAAAACTATCTCAGTTGTTTTACTTAATGGTTGGATTCCACAACTAATGACATACAGTATATATGACAACACAACATTTCCGGTAGGTAGATGTCTTTTATTCTACTTTGACTTCCCTTTCGTTGGCATTCTGTCTGTTTCTGTGTATCTGCAGCTGTTTTCCAGTTGGCATTTTCACCCCAAAATGGCTCCACGCTACCAAATAACCAAAGTTTTGCCCCTTGGGCAACTATACTTTTTGGTTAGTTAAGTCTCCCCGACCTCAGAAAAGTGGGTCAGATTAGAGTGAGATCAAAAATGTGCAGTGTTGGAGATACTCCATGAGCGGGATTAGGAAACATTGCAGTAGAAGAATCATTTTGCTCCACAAAGAACCTTAAACACCTTCAGAACCTGAAATGGGTCGACAAACTAAAAAGGTAATGTAGTGGTTCTTCGACTGAAAATAGCTTCTTCCACCCATTTGTACTGATATGTGCACAGAACCTGTAATGCGCTGCTAATCTGCCGAAGGAGTTTGAGAATCAACATTCTTATGTTGCAGTTTATTCACCGAGATTTGGCAGCCAGAAACATCCTGGTAGGAGAAAACTTTGTGGCAAAGATTGCTGATTTCGGTCTGTCCCGAGGACAAGAGGTTTATGTAAAGAAGACCATGGTAACTACGCAGAATGCTGCTGTTATTTTCAACACTATGTGAACAAGTGTAATGTTAACACATCCGTCACTCCGCAGGGTCGTCTGCCGGTCAGGTGGATGGCCATCGAGTCCTTAAACTACAGCGTTTACACGACCAACAGTGACGTGTAAGAGACCTTTTATCTTCAGTAGTTTGGTGTTTTCTGCTGTGGATAATCTGTGTTGTTTCTCTGAGCAGATGGTCGTATGGTGTGTTGCTATGGGAGGTGGTGAGTTTAGGTGGGTTCCATGTGAACAGTTGTTATTTGATAAGATGATTCACTGGAGAGTTGATTCATTGGCATTTGATTGGCAGGTGGCACGCCGTACTGCGGTATGACATGCGCGGAGCTCTATGAAAAACTACCGCAAGGCTACCGGCTGGAGAAACCTCTCAACTGTGACGACGAGGTGTAAGTGAGACTCGTGTTTATGTGCTAGTGAGTGACAGATGCTACATGAGCAGATACTGTACACAAAACCTTGACCCACTCTCTCTCTGATGGAGTCGTGGCAGGACCTCGCTCCAGGTCCTTGTGTTGAATCTTCTTAGAGCTGCTTTGTGAATTGGTGAAAAAGTGTTTCCCTTTTTTGTGTTTGTCCACGATGTTCAAGAGTAGAGTTCTGTTTCCACTTGATTTTGTGTGGAGTGTGTCTGTCTCTAGGGTGAGGTTATGATCAGTGAGTCCGTAGGTTGCGATTTGTGTGTTTGGGTCATCATTTGCTGAATTTAGAGACATTCACATAGGGTAACTGGTTCATTCTTTGGTCATTTTTCACCCTTATTCTGTATTTTGCTTTCTCTCTGCAGGTATGAGCTTATGAAACAGTGTTGGAAAGAGAAGCCATATGAGAGACCCTCATTTGCTCAGATCTCGATGTCACTTAATCGTATGCTGGAAGAGAGAAAGGTATCAGACTTATACATGTGCTGCTGATGACGCAAGTTAAAATGTTGTGCTTCAACTCTTTACTCTCATTGGCTTTAGACATACGTCAACACAACTCTCTACGAGAAATTCACGTACGCTGGCATCGACTGCTCTGCAGAAGAAGCTGGCTGATGTTCCTGATGTTACTTCTAACCCCAGTCCGTGTAAATGTGTTGATCAATGAAACGCTTTATTTGATCCTCTGAACAGGATTCAGTTTTACACACATTGTGTATTCCAGGTATCAGATTTATATGTTGTGAAATGTGTGCTAGTGCAGATGATTGTGTGATATTTGTGTGACTTGCAGTATTACGCTTGTTTTTAATTAAAAAAAAGAAGTTGTTGGATTCTGAGACTCATGCTGAAAAGGTAAAAGTGTTGTGAAAGTTCCACAGATGGGAAGGACTTTGATTCTCAAAGTGAACAACATTTTACATTCCTCCCTTTGGTATTAATGCACTTAATGTTCTAGAGTGAGAGCCACTAGTGGTGAGTTTGAGAACTACAACCAATCTCTCAGACCAAACACGACTGTGGCCACCACAGTACAAAAAGATGTCGTCGGCTGAGACAGCGTCTCTTCTTAGGCAAGAGATTATATGGGTATTAGAAAGAGCCATGTCTTATTTATTACATCAAATAAAAGCTCTGTGGATTTAAAGGATAATAAGAAGGATAAAAGTCAGGCAGGAGTTAGGACCTGTGCTAATATTCTAAAGTCTTTCCAGCAGAGACGCGTTAGGACCCGCGGTACTGAGGCTTTTAGCAGAGATACTCACAGATATCTATGGAGATACTTTCCAGCAGAGAGACGTTGGAGAGAGAGATCGTCTTAAAATCCCCCCCGATGAGGTTGCTTTGATTCAGATCAGTATGTGAGAAACATTGTTTTTTCTGTTTGTATGAACCAAGATATGTTGTCTTTGTAATATTGGCTTTGTAATGGAGTAGTTTTGAACGTCATTGTTTATATGAAACCAGTGTGCTGCTTGTAAATACTTGCGCGTCTAAGCTTATTTAATTAATTTGCATTATTATTTGTGTGGTCTAAGCTGTGATAAAGCTAAGCATTTGATGCTTGCATTGCAGAGCATGTTTGAGGGCAGCGCTAGCTAACAGTAAATCGAAACACTGTGAAAGGTGTTTGATCTGAGCAAGATAGCGGTTAGGAGTAAGTTAGAAGTTTTTCACCCCTTTGTGAAGTCAAGGACAACCAGACGTAAGAGGAGAAGAAACATGCTTTTTAGAGCTTCGTCTGTTTAGGGCAACTGTACAAAACACGGCGGCAAATTCAATGTATGTCAGCCCCCTCTGTATAGAAATATTTTATTAGGTAATAAAAACATAACTGTTAATTATGTAATGTCTTTATACACCTATGAAGACATCGTTTTGTTTGTTATATTGCATTTCTGTCAATAGATTATCAAAGAAATCTCATACTGCTACTTTAACAGGCTGGTCAGATTGAAATGCAAATTCAATTGAACTGTAAATCAGAGACATTTTCTAGACGCACACATTCACATTATCATCGTCAAATATGTAACATGAAATACTTTCAAACATTTTTTGCATTGAATCCTTTTTGCGGTGATTGCAACAGCAATTTAGCAATCATGATGCAAGTAATATTAATAATAATTGTGTTTGATTATGACTAAGCACATTCGCTTTGTACATTGTGAAATTTAGCTTAACATTCACAAAAGTCTTGCGGTCATTTTACCTGTGTCAGTTTTTCTACATCCACAAATATACAGAACATGTTAGAACAATCCGATTGTCTCTGATACAGCTCTCTTCTGCACTTTCCATGATCCTGAAATCTTCCTCTCACGGCAACGGTTCTTCGTCTGCCATCTCTCTCTGAGCCATGATGACACAAACCTCATAGACGCGGAACGCAGCGAAGGCTGTGGCCAGCAAACAAGCGGCACCTAGAATGTACCACCAGTTAAAGAGACTGAATGAAACTCCTTTCACGATGCAGTAGAGGCCAAAGCACACCAGGGCAACGGCCGACAAAATCTGGACGCACAACGGCGGCCCGGACGACGCTGACTTTTCCCCCATGTTCACCAGAGCTCAAACACGGGCTCGAAGACAGAAAATCACAGTTACCCAATCTGACAGTTGAAAAACATTTGAGCAGCAGAATAGAAGCACGTTTTCATCATGACGACTAAAGACAAACGAAATCTGAAGTGAACGGCAGGAAGTAGCTTGACAACCGCAATGAGAGATCTGAATGTTATATACGCGCTTCAAATTACAAATCTAAGATTAAAGAAAGCAGAAACATCCTTCCAATTTCTTATGGATTATCCGGATCAGAGAAAGCCTGATATCTCGCATGGCATTAAAAGATGCATTGAAGAAACTGACAGTACATTACAGGTGTCATGTAATTAAAGTAAGTACAACTGATAAAGAGCTTAAAAGCTGCTGAGGGTCGACATCCACTAGAAAGAAACTGCTTACAACAAAACAGGGTCTCAGAATTTCACTCCACATTTCTTCTTGTTACTAAAAATATTCTTTTTTTATTGTGACATTTAAAGGATCTGTACATATCTGAAAGAAACATTTGACAATGTGTGTGAAACAGAAAAATGTTTTCATTTCAAGTGTCCTCTGTAAGATTTTTTCTTCAAGATTAGACAGCAACGGGTGGAGAAAAGTATTTTTAAAACCTTGACATTTGAACAAACTGTCTAAGACTCTATTTGGACATGGTGTGTTCACTGACAGATGCACTGCAAGTGTTTTCAAAAACACTAAAGATGGTGATGATTTGAAGGTTTGGAGATGTAAGCGCATCGTACTTCATGATCCTTAAAGTTTCTTCTGAGTCAGTGATGATGTCATCAGGCTTTGGCATCACCTCGCCATCCCTGGCAATTCACTTTACAGGATTAATGCTCTTAGCATCTGAAAAACATCAAGCTGGCCACAACTCACAAGCCCATTCTTGATGTTGTATCTTTCTGAAAAAGAGAAATGACAGACGACAGTACAATGGTGAGATTTTTGATCTGGGTGATCGACACCTGGTGTTGTTTCTTCTTCAAAAAAACCCACAAATATACTTTTCCCTGTGCTCTGACTGAATCAGTCACAACACCTTGCAGATCTTTAAAACATTTTTATTGTTCTTGTCATTACTTTCTCAACTAACAGTCCTCTCATACTATACCCAAGCCTGCATTCAGAATAACCATTTAGATGCAATAACTGTCGCTTTTCCTGATTATGAGATTAAGAGTTTGTACAGTTTGAGAAATGTCCTGATGTTCAGCTCATGAATAACATTTATTCACTCCTCGGGCCGGATTCGCAAAACATTCAAGACGAAAACTCTTCTGAACTGACATCGTTCCTCTTAAATTCTTCTTTAAGATAAAAGTTGTTCTGCATTCCTGAAAAAAATACATTCTCAAGAATGAATTTAGGAAAAAATAAAGCAGATTTAAAATCTGATTATTTTAAATGATTATTTTATGTAAAGCACTTTTAATTCCCATTGTAATTAAGTCTCTTTCACACATATGATATATATGAGCTAAACTGGCAGACAGGTCTTCATCAGGTACATCTGTGTTCAGACTGTCACCACAAAACCACACGTTGGATCTGCAGAGAAATCTAACGTGCTGAAGTTCTAATGTGGTGTTTCACATATAAGCCAAAAGTTACTCATATCCGATTTGAACAGTCAGACTGAAACAGATTTCCAGAAATGGTTATTTGAATATGAATGTCGCTTGATGCTGTTCACACTTGCTAAATATGATCGGACCATGTTATAAAGTGTGTACATCAGTTACCAAGAGCTTTGTTTGATTGGGTTAATGTTGTGTTATTTGGTGTCGATAGACACAGGATTTACTGCTGCGTACGGTCTCTAAACGCTCAGGATAAAATCCATGAAGATTCCAGACATTCATATACATTCGTATTAACCCTAAGGGCAAAATTGTACAGATGAATGTATTTAGGTGCACATGTGTCTCATTCTGTTCTCACCAGCGGCTGCAGCTCTTTCAGGTCTATACGTTTGGGTTTAGTGGAAAAGTTGTAGAAATGATGGTAGCAGGTGTTGACATGAGCTTCGGCTTTCATCTGGAGAATCCGGTTGATGAAAATGACGGAATACACATGTGCGAAAACACGGAAGAGTCGACACCTAATCTTCTTGCAAATCTGAATTAAGTTTTTGGGAAAGGGATTTCTTAAGAATGCATGGAAATGAGAAAGAAAGAAAAAAAAGAGTTAACAAATAGCTGCTGTATCTTAACCATTTCTTTACTTTACATCATTTGCATTTGCATTACATTGCAACGTTTGTGTTTTACACTGTTACATGTTCAGGTGTGAGAGTGATGGATTGAAATCGTCTGTGTGTAAAAGCATCTTGTAATCTATCACCAAGACCAAAGCGAGGTGGTGTTGTTTAGGATAAACTGAGGTGTCGAGCAGTTAATGCACTCAGTCACGTGAATGGATTGTGTTGTTGTTGGTCACGAGTGAGAATCTTTAATCTGTTTACAGTGTTGTGAATACTGCACGCTGTGACAGGTTCTTGCATTATGGGCTGAAAAACTTTCAACATGCACATCTACGATTGCAGAAGTGTTTTGTCAGAACTACTGATGGTCAAAGTGAAAGCGCTGAAATGTTTAAAATCTTCTCTGATGTTGGGGTCAATGTCACCAACACTCGACGCAAACCAGAGATTACCAGAGGACTTCATTGCTCAAACTCTTTACCTTCAGTCCACTTCAGTAATCTTCAATCATCAATAAACTCAGATGAGAAGGAAATGTTTTGAGACACCAGACAAAGTTCTGACAGTGAACTTGATCAGAAGCAATGATGACCTGTAGCACAAAGCATCTGTCAGATGGATGGGAAATGTAAATATGTAGGATTGTCTAATAATGTTTTGCCATTGGAGTTTATTCCTCGTCGCTTCAGTACTCAAATATTCCAAGAACAAATGAAAATAAATGAACTGATCTACACACACATGAAAGCTGTTTTCTGTGAGGACTGAATAATTGCTTTTCTGTCACAAACTGCACCTGGCTTCAGGTCACATAACTCACTGGTGCTGGTGGGGAAAATCTCTTGGTTATTGATTTTCATTTCTATCCAGTCCATCCACAGTTTGATGTATTGTGAAACGGGCAGTGCCGTGGGCTTCTTGTACTTGTGTTCATCTTGCCATCAGGCCACAGCTCTTGTCCGTGCAGAACTCACACACCGTACCATAGATGAGGTTGATCCAGTTGAAGAAGTCCACCACATGTACAGCGACCCAGTCATGAAGATCCTTGCGCGGGGACACGGCCACTTTAAAATCAACGCCTGAGTTCAGTGACGCCTCCGCCAGCTTGTGCAGCTCGAAGCGTTGCGTGCCTGGCTCTAACTTGCGCTTGGTTCGACACGTCTTGTCTTTGTTGAAGATTTGTTTCAGTGCAACAAATTGGCAGCAGAAAACAAGAGAAGAGAAAATCTGACTTTGATCTGGATGAGTAAATAATCCAGCGAGAATATTGTCCTGGAATGACAAAAAAGCAATCACAGTCATTGAATGTCCCATTAAAAGTTGTTATCATTCATCTTTAAATCACATTTCCTGTATACAAGCCCACATTTACCACAATACAACTTCACACGCTCACAGTCTGATCCTGTCTAAATGAAAACATGTCTTATTACTTGACATGTCACAGAATGAAACATTGTCATAACAGAACAGACATGATTTCATTCTAACCCGAGTAAACATTGATGGAACATGGCCACTGACACTATTTTGAGCAGGGGGTGCTGTGACTTTAATTTATTTTGCCGGGGCAGAAGTTATGACTGTGCAGCTTAAGTTTAATGTTAATAACTAACCGAGGGAAAAATGAGTAGCTGCGGAGAATAAAGAAGGATGCCAGTGTGATTGTAGGATACAGCACAAAAACAAACACATTAACACATGTTATACATACAGTATAGCTAAAGCCAAAGCAGCTTAACCACCCTAACATCAACCTATAATACACCCATGGCCAAACCCGTCACACGATTAAAGAGTAAGTAGCATTAGATCATGATCATGTGTTATGTTGCCGTGTTTGAAAGTAAGCTGTCTGCCAAGTTGTAAATCCGAAGGTGAATAAATAACAAAGTTATTGGCTTGTAAAAAAGGGAGTCGACTCTGAATCATGCAAACGAGCCGTGAACGAGTACAGCCGTGTATCTACGTCACTAGATATAGTCCCCGCCTACCTTTAGCTGGGACTGCCGCGAAGACTTCACTCTCTACTCCCCCAACACACTGTCGCTCGTTCGGGATGTGTGTGCTGTCTGAAACCTGTGTTCTATGTCGTGAAACTAAGTGCGTCATATTTACACTACCAAAGGAAGAACTTCTGAGGAAACAATGGTTTCAATTCATTTTCAAATGACACCAGAGGAGCATAACCCCAGAGTTTTACTGTGCGCGCGTCATTTCACCGAAGATTGCTTCAATAATCTTGCCGTGTTCACTGGTGGATATGTTAAAATCCTGTCCTTGAAAGGGGGAAATACCAACCTTATTTGGACCTGTTAGCTCCATCGAATCAATAAATTATGATACTAGTATTGTTATATGAAATGAGGACTACACAAATATGCATACATTTTTTATTTTAATGCAAAATTTCTGGTCAAGGGGTATTTGGCGTGAAAAAATCATAAAAAGGGGAACTTAAGCAAAAAAAGTTTGAGAACCACTGTCAAAAACAGAACTGCTTGTAATCCCGGCTGATATAAAGACTTATCACAACCTTTCCATTCAACTGGGCTCATCAACCATCACACCTTCCAGAAAGGCAAGAAACCTGGGAGTGGTGATCGATGATCAGCTCAACTTCACAGATCAAGTTGCCAGCACCGCCCGGTCCTGTAGATTCATCCTCTACAATATCAGGAAAATTAGACCCTTCCTATCGGAGCATGCTACGCAAGTCCTAGTACAGGCTCTAGTCCTGTCCAGACTGGACTACTGCAATGCACTACTGGGAGGACTTCCAGCTTGCACAACCAAACCTCTACAGATGATCCAGAATGCTGGGGCAAGAGTTATCTTTAATGAACCGAAGAGGGCACACGTCACTCCTCTACTCATTAAGCTACATTGGCTCCCTATAGCCGCTCGCATTAAATTCAAGACTCTGCTCCTGGCTTACAAGACCACGACTGGTTTGGCACCACCTTATCTTCACTCACTAATGCAGACATATGTACCCGCCAGATCCCTACGATCTGCAAACGAACGGCGTCTTGTGGTACCATCCCATAAAGGTAAAAAATCTCTCTCGCGCACCTTCTCCGGATCTGTTCCACCTATGTGGAATGATCTGCCTGCTGCTACAAGATCTGCAGACTCTGTAGCCATCTTTAAGAAACGCCTGAAAACACATCTCTTCCGCCAACATCTGACATCTGACTGATCTGTTCTGACTCAACTCTCTTCTCTACTCTTTTCTCCTCTTCTTTAAAAAAAAAAAAAAAAAATGTATGAATGATTCTGTATACTGTGTTGGACTATATGAACCTTATTTTTGATTGCACTTATGCTTTTGTTGTACTTATGATGTCCTAATTGCTTCCATTACCTACCCCACTTGTAAGTCGCTTTGGATAAAAGCGTCTGCTAAATGACTAAATGTTAATGTAAATGCCTTAGAATATATACGTGTGTGTGTTTGTTGCCTCCCATTGGTGACTCGTGCCACTGTGGGGACCAAATTTAAAAGTGAAAGTGACCTATTTGTCAGGTATGGTGACCCATTCCTGAAATGTGACCTCTGCTTTTAACCCATCCAGTGAGCAGTGAACACAAAACTCTCTAACCATTAGACCACGATTGCCTCGGCATTGAGGGCCTAACGGGCAAAAAAAGATTATAAATTGTACAGAACAAAAATCTAAAAATGCTAAAAGTTTTCAATGATCTTCAGGTTTAGGGTTAGAGGATAAAATGTACAGTATAAAAATCCGTACGCCTATGGGCCGTCCCCACGGAGATATTGTGTGTGTATTTGTACATCTATCTTTGTGAGGACCAGTCTGAGTATTAGACCAGTGGAGTGAGGACTGGGAGAGTATAAAGTGAGGACATTTTGGTAGGTCCTCACTTCTGCAGACCCCTTTATTAGACCACATTTACCCATGTATTGGCCAAGCAGAAACCTTCCGGTCTCTCTCATCTCGTGAAGCCAACACGGAAGTGACTTACACTGCAATTCATCAATTGGCCGATAGAGACTGTGTCTAAAACAGAGCAGAATCTCATTGAGCCCCATGTTAACAGGCTGGTACAAAAAACTCACCCGTTTAACTTATATTATTAAGCCATAAAATTCTGCAAATAAAGTGCGCACGGACACTACGTCCATGTTTTACACAGTCTATGGTTTTGGCCCATTTAGTTTTGTTTAGAAAGTGAGCTTCTTTCACTAACACCAGTAATACTAAAGGTGTTCATTAAGCACATTTGATCTGTTTTGAATGTTTTATTGCACGACAATGGCAGCAATATGCTCACGGAAATAAAGAAGCTAACTACACTCAAATATACTTATTTTATTGCACTTAAAGTCCATGTGAGTCGGAAGTATCGATCATTTTTACTCCCGTATTCTGACACATTTTCAAGTGAAAAGGAATTCCAAAGGAGAAGATAAGTGGGCGTGGCTTGCGTTTTTCACTGCAAATTGATTGGATGTATAAAAATAGCTGTTGTATTGACTTTGAAATGGAACTGGCAGGAGTTAACGGAAGAAGAGAGTCCACTAACATCCATCTCTTTCAAATTCAATAAAAAGAGATGCTTATCCAACTTCATACATCCCACTCTATTCAATAAAGCACAAGCTACTTTTATCCACTTCTGAGATGTGTGATATAACAGTTTGCAGTCTAAAAGCAGCCACTTTAGATTGAATGTCCATAAGGCCTTGACCCCCTTCATTTCCTTAAAAGATACAATACTGACTCTCTAAGCCTATGTTGTCTAGCCCTGAAAAAAATTTACAAATCATTTTTGGATTTCTCTAAAAATGTATAGAGGATAATGTAGAGGCTGTAAGATTATTTATAACCAACACTCTTCCTCTATAAGATAGTTGAGGCAATTACCCAGCTCCATTTCAATAACCTATTACAATTTTGTCTTTTACACCTTCCCAGTTCTTTCATTGATGCATTCCAGAGCCCCAAAAAATGCCAAAATATTTAAAACCATTTTTTCCCCACTTCACATTTTGTAGAAAAGGGAGAGAGAGCGAGATAGACAGGGAAAGATTAAAGTGATTACAGTTTTTTTGGATTGCTTACACACTAAAATTAAAAGTTGTACACTATTAGCAAAACCTTACACTCAAGAAGCAAAACATCAGCCCATATTTGCACAACTATAAGCACATTGTCAACCTCACACTTGTTGCAAAACTCTACACACAGTGATTTGCAAAACACTAAACACACTTAACATAGATTACACACAAAAATCTATCATGAAGTGACTTCCTTGCAATACCAAAGCACTGATTGTCAAATTACCGCACCGTCCAACCAATTGGTTCAACACAGTCATCAGGTGTGCAAACACTTGTTTGCTTAATTGTAGACACACCAATCAGGTGTATTAGCACTATAAAAAGCAGCAGGTGAGTTCATCGGTCTTCAGGCACAATGGAAAGAGTCAGAGAAAGAGTAAGACGAGGAGGAGAACGAGAGGAGGAGAACGAGAGGAGGAGAACGAGAGGAGGAGAACGAGAGGAGGAGAACGAGAGGAGGAGAACGAGAGGAGGAGAACGAGAGGAGGAGAACGAGAGGAGGAGAACGAGAGGAGGAGAACGAGAGGAGGAGAACGAGAGGAGGAGAACGAGAGGAGGAGAACGAGAGGAGGAGAACGAGAGGAGGAGAACGAGAGGAGGAGAACGAGAGGAGGAGAACGAGAGGAGGAGAACGAGAGGAGGAGAACGAGAGGAGGAGAACGAGAGGAGGAGAACGAGAGGAGGAGAACGAGAGGAGGAGAACGAGAGGAGGAGAACGAGAGGAGGAGAACGAGAGGAGGAGAACGAGAGGAAGGGGAATCAACAGAGGAGGAATCAACAGAGGTAGAGGAAGACAAGAAGGTGCTCAAAGAGGACCGAATCTGACAAATGAGATCCGTGCAACACTGGTTGACCTCATTGTCAACCACGGCCTGACGCTGAGGGAGGCTGGACTGCGAGTACAGCCAAATCTAAGCCGATACACAGTGGCAAGTGTGATAAGAACATTTCGACTGGAAAATAGGTATTGTAAAAATATCATCATATCAAAAACATCTGCACGGTTTCAGTAACTGCTTACAGTACTGTATTATATGCACTTTCAGCACTTCTGTTACCTTTTCCTGTGAAATTACTGTACTATAATTGTATACTGTTTTTTTTTTTCTACATAGGATTGAGGGTCAGGAACGACAAGGGGGAAGGCCTCCTATGTTCACAGAACAGCAAGAGAGGGAGATAGTAAACATGGTTTTGGCCAACAATGCTATAACACTCAATCAGCTCCAAGCTAACATTGTCAATAACCATGCCAGTTTCAACGATATCCATCAGGTCTCAACATCAACACTGGCACGCATCCTAAAGAAAAACCATATTCAAATGAAGCAAATTTATCGAGTGCCTTTCGAGCGCAATTCCGAAAGGGTGAAACGACTGCGGCATGATTATGCAGAGGTATGTATTCACTTTAGTAGTGTGATCTTGCATACTGTCTCATAATCTTTTACTGTACTGTAATATGTATACTAGATCTACACTGAACTACACAATTTTGCCTGACACTGTTCTTCAGGGAGTTTTACAAATGGATGGAGAGGAGATCCAGCATGAGTTCATTTATGTAGATGAGGCTGGGTTCAACCTGACGAGAACACGAAGGAGGGGAAGAAACATCATTGGTCACAGGGCTATAGTCAATGTCCCAGGGCAACGTGGGGGTAATATAACACTCTGTGCAGACATTACACAGAATGGGGTCCTCCATCGCCATGCCCATATGGGCCCTTACAACACAGCACTTATACTTACATTCTTGGACCAATTGCACAACATAACAGCAGAAAATCAGATCGATCATATGCAATACATTGTTGTCTGGGACAATGTGTCTTTCCACCACTCTGCTCTGGTTCAGAACTGGTTTCAGCAACATCCACATTTCACTGTCCTATATCTTCCACTATACTCTCCATTCCTCAACCCTATAGAAGACTTTCTCGGCATGGCGGTGGAAGGTATATGATCTCCGTCTCCAGGGTGAGGTACCCCTCATCCAAGCCATGGAGGAGGCCTGTGACCAGATGGAGGTAGCAGCAATGCAAGGATGGATTCGTCATTCAAGACGTTTCTTTCCAAGGTGTCTTGCTAATGACAACATTGCCTGCGATGTTGATGAAATTCTCTGGCCAGATCCAGCTAGGCGAAGAGACAATGTCTAGTTTTTTTTCATTTGTTTTTTACAGTTATCTTGCAGTACAATACGTAAAGTGACATTTTGTTACAGTATTATGAATCTCCATGTCAACATTTTGGGCATGATTAGAAATAAATGAGTTTCTTCCGTCTAGAACATTGGTCTTGTGTAGTGTTTGGTGGATTTACATTATATTTGTACTTTGTTGATGGTAGCCTACTCTAATCATAGGGAAGTAGAAGTGTTGAAAGTGTTTTAGGTTTATCACAGCAGAGTGTAACTCTTGCAAAAAGAGTATAGTAATGTGAAACGTGTGTGTTTCATATGGTAACAAAGTGTGGTTTTTAAACAGAAGTGTATAGTTTTTACAAGAGTGTGTAATTATGCAAAGGATCTGTAGTGTTTTGCTAATTGGGTGTGTGGTTGTGCTAATTGTGTGCAGTGTTTTGAAAACACGGGCCCAGTTTTGAAAATCGTGCTTAAGCAATCCAAAAAAACTGTAAAAAGAGATTAAATAGAGAAGCAGCGCCACCTGCTGGACAAACAATGCAATGATAAACTTGAAACATAAACAGACAGCACCCTTTTGTGATCTTTTATATATGTTGTAAGAATATTACACATGTTGTGTTAGTGTAAATAAAAACACGACTACATTTGATTACATAATTCAAAATAAATTAAATATCATCTGACCTAAATGTGTCTAAGATCAGAAACATTTCTATTAGACGTGAACATCATCAACATGAGCACAATCACAAATACCCGCTGGATCCACTTACAGTAGGTAGAGAGAAAAAAGATCACAAAGTTTTGAATGTTAAACTATAGAGAGATGGTGCTGATGCTGGAGGCTTTGAGACTGAGCTTCTTTAGTATGTTTCATATGCCAGACAACATCATTTCCAAAAGCCCTAATAAATGCAATATTGGCTTTTAAAACTTTTGACAAAGGTGTTTTTTATTGGGGGATGGTGCCTAGATCCAACTCATCTTTTACAGAAAGAACATAAAGAGAGACTTTCAGAATACAAATGAAGTCCATTCAAACCCGCGCACGCACACACACACACGAATAATAATGTGTTAAAACTCTCCATTCACATAAACACTTGCACTGTGAACATAAGGCAACTCTAATTTCTCTTTTCCCACCTAAAGATCAAGTTTGTTCTTCAGTATATGGCTTTCACTGATTGTTGTCTGAACAATAAAACATTAGCAGACAAACACAAATCAAAAAGCCCTTTGATATACATCTAGAGAACATAAAAGAAATTAAATGAAATCTCACCACAATATTTCAGAGCAGACGAACATTTGCAATGCACACATCTCAATGAATTCAGTAAATAAACTCTGATTTGTGCTCCATTAGTCAGAATCACATGCCAGTGTTCATGTTATTTCCCTTTGGCTTTGAGACTAAAGGTTTAGAAAATCTCTTCTTACACAACGAGACCTGAGAATCATTCTGAGTCTGTGACTGCAGTGAGTCCTGATGATCTGTGACACGTTCTCTCACATCTCTTCATGGTTTCCTTTCTTTCAGGAGGTCATGCATCTTTTTGGGTAAGATGAGGTAGTTTTCTCCCAGTGTTTGCCTGACTTCTGGAAGTCACTGGTGGCGGCTCTGAAACGTTCCAGCTGTCTCTCCTGACGGCGACATTCTGCTGCACCGTCTTCAGGTTCCTCCTGAGTTTCTCCAGCTGTGACTCCAACTGTGTGATCCGTCTCTTCTGCTGGGTGGCGTCCTCCACCGTGTAGTTGTGGTCGGAGGAGATGAAGGGGCCGGGGTGGAGGCTTAAAATCGCGTCTTCCCCCAGAGATCTTGACTGTAAATGACAGACACAAGTGACGTTCATTTCCTCACCAGACTCACTGGTTGAGCTTAAAACGAGTCTCAAACTCCTGCTCTGTGATCAGTACGGGGTTAGATAGAAAGGGAACAATCAGCAAGAACAACATTTGGGACGGGGCATATTTTTTTTTGAACTTTTAACATTAGAGGCCATCAAATCTATGTCAAATCTCACTGATGATGTGTGTGTGTGTGTGTGTTTGTGACTGTGTCTGATCCTGTGTGTTCAGCAGATTGATAAATGTGTGGGACAATCTGAGGGGGAGTAGATGATGACAGATTCTTCAGTTTTGGGTAAAGCGTCCCTTTAAAGCGGAGGGTAATCTCACATTCATCTTGAGTCTATATAGAGCAGTGCTGCATCCTTCACATCTTCACAGAGTCTTCAGTTTGATCACATTTATAAACAACAGATACAGCTGTACCGTTACTTCTGTAAAACTGACAGTTATGAAGGGAAATGTGATGATGTGTTGTGTGCTCGTCTTTTAGTTCTGCCCACTGCACGCCTCCAAGAGCTCGGCTGTTTTCAGAAATAATGGTCCAGCTGTCTCTGTGTTTTATAAATGTGATCAAACTAGACACAGTATGCAGCACTACAGTCGTGCTCAAAGGTCCTGGCAGTGGACATGTGCTGTGTTATGCCAGTTTCTGCTTAAGCTCTTGTGGTGTTCGTTCACATTGTTTCAAGAATATTTTGCAGAGTGATCCGATGTTGCAAAAAAAGCAAAGTAACAAGATGTCAATCTCCTATAGAGAACCTGAGGTCAATCCTCACAAAGGGAGTGGACGAGCAGAAGAGCAATAATTATGATGAGCACTAATGAGGCAGAAGTGAATATTCAGCGAGTCAGAGGCAATTACAGAGGTTATGAAAAAACCCTACACTGTACACATGACAATAAACGCCTTTATAACTTAAGATATGCTTCAGATATCCAGTTTACCATAGAAACATGTAGAAAAATAATCAACAAATACAGAAGAAGCTAATTTTGCAAAACACAAAATTGATGTCCCTGCCGAAACTTTTGGCTACAACTGTGCTCTATAGGTCCTCAGATTCATATATGATAGGCAGAAAGTTGTGTTACCTCGCTTTAAGAGTGTTTCCAACGTACGTTTATTAAATGGGTTCTGGGTGAAGCAAAAGATATGTTTGAGGAGGAAACCAAGTCTCTTCACATCTTGTGCTGAAATATGACATATGAAGGCATGTGATGGCAAGAGACAAGACGTCAGCAACAAATCCAGACATCCAGAGGACAGAACTAAAGCCACATCAACATTCATATGACATTTTCCAAAGAACACCGACATCATATCTGTCAATCACTCAAGAACAACATTTCATTCAAGATTAAATCAGATTAAAGCATTTTGTACTCCAGGAATGTCATAAAACAAGATAAAGTTTTATAATGTTGTACATTTCAGAATGTTTAAAGAATCTGTCACACGTGTGTTAGTGTCACACAGAGTGTGTGTGTGTGTGTTTATACAGTATGAAGGTTTTGAGCACCTGTTGTTGTTGTTGTTGTTGTTGTTGTTGTTGTTGTATGTGTAGTTTGCTGACAGCGAAGAGAGACGGCACAGCCTCGTCCTTCAGCACACGGTTGTTACATTCTTGTCTGAAAGAGTCTCTGGTGAAGTGTTGTGAGCAGATGCTGCTGTACTTGTGGGTTTAAAGTTTCTTCTCTTCATAGCTCTCACCCATTTATCACACACATCAGGTCTGGCCAGCGGGAATCTTATGACACAACCACAATAACACATCCGCTGAACTATAAGTTTCTGTAACATCACAATAACATGATACACAAGTGTGACGTGATGATGATGATGATGATGAAGAAGTTCAACTCACTTATGAAAGGAGATGTTTTTATCTCTGCTGTATCTGTTTGTGCACCCGTGCGCGGAGCACGACTGAACCATCATTCATTCACTGCGATCCACGTCATCTCATTTATATATTATCACATAGAGTTGGATATATATATAATTACAGTGAGAAATAATATTCACACGACAACATGTTTACATTTTACCCTACGAGATTCCGCGCGCACAACGTGACGTAATTCGACAACTTCCGGGTGTCACGCGCTCCAGTTTGGATGACGTTTCTTTGACTGATCCAGAGCCATTAAAGAGAGAGAGTTCTGCCAGCGAAAGTCCACATTTTCGCGTGATTCATGGAGCGTTCAGATGTTTTCTCTTTAAATGCTTTATTTCTTTCAAGTTTACCTCAGTTGGTCTGTTAGTCGCAGCTCTATGCGTTACTAGTAGCTTCCGGGAACTATTGAGAGCCTCCATGAACAGTGCTGTGAAAAAACGCTCCCATCGGAGTTGACGCGACTCTCTCTCTCTCGAGATTCAAAGAAGGGTTATTGGCACGATTAAATATAAACATTCTGCAGTTCGCGTTGATTGACTTATTTATTGATGACATACAAATAAATCCATCAGTTCACCTCTGACAGAAACATGTTCCTACAGTCGACAGCTGCTCTTAAAGGATCTTGGAGGTCACCGGAGGCGAAACAAGGCTACATAATTTACATAATGACTTTCAATTAAAGCAATAATAAAAGGGTTAAAAAATAAAGAGAGAGCAATGTCTTGTTGTTCTTACAAGTTATGCAAACACTCTCTTGACAAATGTCTTTTTAATGAAGGCAGTATTTCCGATAGACATAAAAATGCTGTCCGTCAGAAGATTTGTTAGATGACATCAGGGGCCCAAAAGTAAATATTTGCATGTGCAGTTTCTCACTGGTTTAAATTAATCCCTTGTAAGATTATTTCTTACTTGTCCCCCTAAATCTAAATTCAGTTATTCTAAGTTGAAGAGTCGAGTCGGTTGAACCTTCAGAGTTGCAGGTCTGGAGACCAAGAATGACACCGACACAGAAGTGCAGTTCAATCAGAGTCCAAAGTTTATTGAAAATAGGTCCATATTTGTATTCAGAAAAGAGGAAGTAATGTGCCATTGAAACTATTAATACTGTTCATGTGGTTTAGATCTTTGTTCTTAGAGCTCCTTATAAATTCATTAACTCCTTATTTGGTGTAATGTTCTCCTTCATCTAGAACATTCAAAGACAGTATGTCATTCTGGTTGTCATGTGACCAGATTCATATCAAGTCATCGTGATCGTTCAGACATGTCTCTGGAACTGCACTCAGCAGGAGAAAACTCCTCTGTATGACTTTGCAAGTACTGTTAACATATTGTTTTTATAAGTATATATAAGACAGAATATTCCGTTAACTAAGTACATATAAAACAATATATAAAACAATATG
>JAPMJR010000031.1:624286-674578 GCA_029783895.1 Triplophysa bombifrons | reverse complement strand
TGTTGCTCTTGAAAACACACTGTAAAGTTATTTGAAATGTAATAGGGATGTTTTGTTCTTCTTCATGATGACTGGACGTCACCTTACACAAGCCATAATGACACAGTAGCTCCCGCTGGTGTTTGTGGGTTTGTCTGGTTGGGTTTTGTTTTGTTTTGATGACGTTGTGAGGTTGAAATATATGTTGCAAACGGGCAAGAGCATGACGTGTCTGTGGGCTTTTAAATGTACTGTACCTTATATTCAATTCTTTTTAAATGTTTTTACGTTTCTCTCTTTTACTTTACTATACCTGACGCTACTCCTTTCTGTCTGATTTGATTATAATATCGTATGTTTCATGACATGAACCTGTGAAATTCAGCATTTTTTTTTCATGCGTGCGTGTTTCAAAAACGAATCTCCCAGACACATCAAACAACAGACGTCATTACACATCTGAAACAATTCCCTTTTTAATCACTAACACCAAGACTTACGTCCCTCATGTCACACACGCGCACAAACACACGCGTATGCACACACACACACACAGATTCAGCATGTGGAACGAGAAAATGATCTCAGTATGATTTCCAGCCAAAGGCGCTGATGTCATTGTTTCTGATAACGGCTTTCATATGTGTTCTCGTGCGCTGCAGCCAACACAAGGGCCATTTATTCCATTACACATTACACAGGCATCAAGGTCCACGCGCGCCAGATAATCTCAGCGTGACGTCACAATGGACGTGCAGAGCCCCAGCCAACGAGTCTGACGTCACTGAAAACAAGTTGTGTGTCACATTGCATGTTAAAGTTCTAGCGCTGGTTTAGTTTTCAAACTTTCAGTCTCTTGTAAGTGTACTTCTTCTTGTTGCGGTCTTCCAACACTCATTAAAAATGAGATAAGAGATGATTTATATACACTGTGTGTGTGATGTGAGAGTGCTGCTGAATCTCATCTGTTGGCTGAATTGTTCTCATGGAGACCAAGAAAATATTTTGAGGAACGTAACGCAGGGCTGTGCTGGTGTTAAAGCCCATGCTCGACCTCTGAAAGTGAGCTAATGGTTGGAGACCTGATGAAATCAATACTGGAAAAACAAATGGACGCTCGCTGGTGTCACATTTCTGAGAGGCGTGCTGCCCACCACTTTTATTTGCTCACTCTTCGTTCTGTTGCCAAGGGTGCCGAGTCAAGCGTTTATTTAGCGGCTTTCCTAAAATCGATCTTCATCTTCATTTACAAATGAATATGGGTTAAAAGTGTGAAGGTGTTGTGGTGTATTTTCAGTACAGAACTAGATCTTTTCTAGGATTTTCTTTCAGTTTTGCAGCTGCTCCTTCATTTAAAGGCATATGTTAGTCTTGCTGTATTTGTGTTACACGCATTGTGGGTATTTGTTCCAGATAACACACACAAAACATAATACATGAAGTAGAGCATTGTGAGCTTGTGCTATGGAGACGGTGGATATTATTTCATATTAACTGAACACACCCACAAAACCAATTTACATTCCCCGACATATCACTTCAGAATCACTCCACCTTCAGTCTGGCTGTAATTCTAAGATGGGTGAATTTGTAAAGCCTCTCTGACTAAAATGAGATTTGAAATGACTGTTAATGAGTTTTAGAGTCATGAATAATTCCGGTTATTCAAGTTTAACTGAAAATCCCTAGTGTACGCACACACACGTGCACTTTTTTGTTTTGGTTTGGTTTGAAACATTTGGGTGGGACGCAAACCAAACCAGAACGTTCCAAACGACCTTGATTTATCTCCTTCAGGATGCTTTTCATGAGCTTATACTTTGCAGCGTGACCCATCGGATTAGATCTTCTTAGATTAAAGTGGTTTAAGAATATCGCCTCGTCTGACTGCCTATTCCAGTTTCTCCATCCCACTCCACACAAAACAACCTCTCAGTGATGAGAGCACAACAGTCTTGTTATTTTGTCTTCTGTGTGCTTTTATTCTTCTGCTTTCTAGGCATGGTTGTTGGCTTGCTCCAAATGATAAACAGCCACGATTCATTACTTTTGTGTGACAAAACTGCTTTTACATTTGAGTTACACATTGTGCACAACATGACAAGCATGTCTTTATAATCAGATTCAGGGTCAAAGGTCAGGAGCACATTTCACTTCTCTTGTCATTCGCGACCATCACAGATTGTGAATGTACATATTAAACAGGTGATATTTTTATTATGAAGTTTTTTTCAATCATTTCGAGGAAAAAGTTCAGATTGAACTTCAATACACACACAGAAATGCAGATGTTTTCTGAGTGTTCTTAGTCTTGTTTCTATTTCTGTCCAATGTTGAGTCAGTGTTGGTGGCGGTCGCTGGATGTGTGACACCATGAACCTTTAATCTCTCATTAAATCACTGATTCTCTCTTGCTGCCAGCTCTTCAAAAGTCCAACGCTTCTCGTTTTTTTTCTTGAATTCTTTTTTATTCTTTCAGGCTGAACATTTTGGGACTATCAGCTAGTCAATTAGTAATTGTTCTAAACTTTTAAACACGTTATGTGGATTTATTTGTGTGTTTGTTTGGATGCTGTAGTTTTTACTGGTCTAAGGATTTTACAAAGTTTCAAAACTTCAAGGAAATCCTCGTCTGTCTCAGGTAACCATAAATCTTCTGTTGCTTTGTAATGTAAATATGTGACGATGGGGAAAATAAAATGATCGTTTCAGGGATCAGAATGTTTTCAAAATGACACGATATGAAGCACACGGTGATGCTTTATCTCTGATTGAGGATACGCAGAAGAGCTTCATTTCTTTGAGAAGTGAGTTATGGTGGGGAAAAACCTCCAGATGTAATCGTGGCTTCATCTCGCCTGAAACAGGAAGGGTTATTTACACGAGGACGTTCACAATATGATGATTCTTGCTCTGCATGTGTTCAGAAGGACGCAGGACGACAGATCCAAACACAAAGTGTTTAAACACAACAGCTGTTGCCACGGTGATACAGGGAGTGTTCACCTGAAATAGCAGCGATCGCAGCGGTTGTGTTTGTGCCTCACCGGTCCGATCCGACCGACCTCATCTTTTATTAAAGGACTCTAATCTCTGAATTGAGCACACACACACACACACACACACAAGAGGGGGTGTGGCCTCCTCCTACTCACATGTTGCAACCTTCTTTACACACCCGAACCCACCCAAAGCAAATATTTCACTACACTACTAATCTCTCTCTCTCTCTCTCTCTCTCTCTCTCTCCGGCTGATCTCATTTGTTCACATAACTGTGTTGATTTCCACACAATCTTCATTTCTTCTTTAGTTAGTCGTTTCAATACTGGTGACTCACGATGAGAATCTTTAAAAGAAAATCACAATTCCACCCTGGAATGTTTGACAATTCTCACTGACGACCCACTGACATGACACAGCACACATAGCACACCGACTCATGAATCAGGACATTCCTATCAAACATCAGACAAACACATGAGAACTATTATATAACAAAAGGGTTCATTAAAGTTAGGCTATTTTAGAGGAGCTATATTGATAGAAACACGGTGTTAGACGAGTTCAATGCTGACCCATGATAGAAGAATGTTTTGTCTATGAAACCATAACAAATGTGATGTGTTAGTGAAGCTGTAGGAGCTTTGACCCAAACTGGATTTTCTTACCGGTGTGTGTGGGCAGCGAGGTGGGCGGAAGTACAGAGAGTTAGTCATTCTCAAAAGACACACACACCACCTGGAGAACAAAACTATTTTGAAATAGCCTGAAAACCAGATAAAAACACACACACCTGACAGATGACCGTAAGTCAAGCGTTTTAACAGGGAATTCAATGAAAACTCTTGTGTGTTGTTGAGAAACGTTGTGCACTGTAGTTCCCCTTTACTGACCCCTGACACACGGCCACGAGAGCAGACGTCTGTAGAGATTCCTCTTCAATTCCCAGAATGCTCCGCTGTCAGTTTTACTTTCAGAATGAGGCAGCCGCTGGTTCCTTGTGCTTTACTGGAAGTCGTGCGTCTGGTCTTTAAGGGAAAAGCAGCAGATACAGCGGCCGGATGACTCGAGAGATTCTTGATTCTCAATAGCGAGTGCGCTCGGGGCTGTCCTGAAGGGCAGCGCTCGTGTTGATAACACCTGACTAATGTCTTTTCTTCAGACCGTGGAAAGTGAGATGACCGTGTTGCACGGGTGTGTTAATGATTAAGAACAGGCACAGCTTTCTCTTCATCACTCTCAGTAGCACACTCATATCTGAATCCATGTCAAGCTGCAGTGTTACCTTCATTTGGATTTCAAGTTTCAGACATTCGTTGCAACACAGGTCTCACTTCGAAAATCAATTCCTAATGAGTAGAGATCGTTTTAAGAGTCATTTAGTTAAGCCATAATAATCACAGTTCAAAACGAAAAAGTAGGACAACTCTTCAGAAAGCTACAGCTTTTTATTGTCGATTAAAAAAACAAAACAAACAGAAACAAGAGAACAATAAACAACATCTGAGACCGCATATGAAGTAAGATAGTAGATAAACTAATAACACAGCGAGGCAAGTCGCCTCTTAGTCAAGTATTGTGATCAGTCACTCAAATCTGTGGAACACGTCAGAACCCACGCTCAAAACCCTCCAAACACGGCCAATAAACCTTCAAACGCTTCAGTTCCGTTGAGGGTCTTATGGGATCTCCAGTTGGCTTCATCAGACAAACCACGTTCATAACCCATTATCAAAATATGTTCAATGTTCAAAGCTCCAGTTCATATGACACATGTCGAAGATAAAAAACACGTGTTTTCTTCATTTTAAATGGTCTGACTCTTTTCACTTCAAAAGCACACAGTCAATCTTTAGCGTTAAATCGACACCCATAACATCCCAATAAACAACACGACAGCGTGCGGCTGCGACACGCATCCCATCAGCCACTGCAGGACAGAGAAACAAACATTATTCAACAGTCAAAGACTGCTCATTTCACACCTTAGAAACAAATGTACCGTACAGTAAGTTTGTGTGTGAATCTCACCGCTGGTCTGAAGAGAAATGATGAGACACGGCTTACTGATACCACTTCAATAAATAAAGTATTTCGGAATGATACAAGTCAATACAGTAGAAACTGTAAACACACTTCTTTTCAAACAAAAACTTTCAAAAACGTTTGGTACAAAAATACAATACGCCCGTGACATCAAAAACCGTATTCAAGTTTCAAAAATAAATATTGTCTTGTTGCACAAGTCTAATACCTGCCTCGGGCCCTATGAATCATCTATGTCAATAGAGATACTTATATATACTGTGAATAATCCATGAATTATAAGAAAGGCATTGCAACACTGACTTTAAAACAATTACAAGAGCAGATCTTCTTGTAGATCGCGAAAACACGAAGGGACGTTCTTATTCCATGAGTGTCTTGAAGAAGTTTAGGTGCCATTAGACATGAACATTTATGGACAAATTTCTGAAGAAACTGTCATACTGTACAGAGGATAAATAATATGACGTGATATATAATGTCTCAGATTGACGTGCAGTCGTGTAGTTCCCAATAAAAGTGTGTCAATAAGACACTAGTATTCCATCCTGCCGCCTCTCCACGCAAAACATAAATAGAGATGACATATAAATAAAAGAGCTTCATAATTCATACGAAAACACGTTGATAAAATACTACTGATTTCCATTGAAAACTTTTGCGTCTGAAAGCCCTTTTCCTAATTTCACTGTTGAATCTTGTTGTGTGAATAGAAGCCGAAGCGCACACTTACACACACATCAGTGCTCATGAATGTCTGTAGATATTCAAGGTTACAGAATTTCAAAAATCTTTTTTTCTTGGAAATTGCACAATAAGAAAACAAACAAACATTATGGCGTAATGATCTTATTGAGACGAGAGATTCCACGCCAAACTCACCGGAACACACGTGACACGTTACACCAGTATAAAGGGATTCATTCTTTTCCAAACATCAAACGCAGAAACATCACTTCCACGTGACGCATGTGTTGATCTTCCCTTCGAAATGTTTGACTAATAGTGTAGCTGTGAAGCAGAAAGTGCATCATCTTTTTTGAAGAGCAGAATGCAAGAGTCCACCACTAAACTCCCAGCTGCCGCAGTGCATAAATCACATCCCTGACGCTCCTTCAGACGTTCATCCTTAACACGTCCTTGTGTCCATCTCACACGTGTCAGCGGCCTCTTGCCCTCTTCTCCACATCATTCATCTGGCAAAAGAGAGACGGGTCAGACACTGGAGACGGAGAGAAAGTTCAAACCCTCGCGCGTCTCATGATTGGTTCAGCAGCTGCTGCTCTCCCCGCTTTTGGCCATGCCGGCCGCGCCGACGGCTATCTGACAGCCGTTGGTGACGTGATTCATGACCTTCTGTTTCAGCTGAGCCACTTGCTCTCGGAGGATGCTGGCGGTGGACGCCAGGTCAGAGTTCTGCGTCTTCAGCACCTTCACCTTCTCCTCCAGGCGTGAGATCCTCTCCAGCTTCCTCTTGCGGCACTTGGAGGCTGCGATGCGGTTGCGCAGCTTCTTGCGCTCCGCCTTGATCCTCTCCTGGGTCTCCAGGTCGATGGGCGACAGCGAAGGGGGCGAAGCGGCGGGGTCGGCCCCTGGAGGGTGAGGCACCTCGGGTACGGTTTGAGGAGCGTCCAGGCCCCTTCCATGAGGATGATGGCCATGAGCCGAGGCGTAGGCGATCTGCCCGCCAGGGTACGAGGACGAAATCTGATTGGGGTTGTAGCTGCTCAAGTTGGTGTAAATTGGCATTTCGCCACCAGACATGAGGTTCCTCTGGTAGGGTCCCTGGATGGAGGACGTAGGAGACATCGGCGCTCCAACCAGCTGGTTCTGTTTGTGCAGATCGGCCAGAGCTTTGACGAAGCCGTCGGCAAATCCTTCCTGTTCGTTGGTGGCGTGGTTTCGGTACATGAAAGGATTGGCGGAGGGGTTTGGAGCCGGGCTGGTGGTCACCAATCCCTGGTTGGACTGGATTATCAAGTGCTCCAGATCCGGAGACGAGAGCTTCAGGAGGTTCATGTCTGACGAGGACATCAGCGAGCTGGTGGGATTGGCGCTCATGCCGAGGCCGTTTGGGTTGATTGGTCCCTGCAACAGTTTGAGGTTGGAGGTGTTTGCAACGCTGCCAGAGAAACTGTGTGCCATGCTCTTTTTGCTAATCATCTTGTGGCCTTGATATCGATCGTAATCTGGAATCTGTCCAAAGTGTGGAGCGCTATCGTCGTGATAAAAGGGCGTTTCCATCCTACCCGTCATTGACGCAGCGGGACGATTTCCTCATAATCTGTTGAGAAACCACCTGAGCTTTCGATGTTCACCCATGTACTCGGTCTCGGATCCAAGGAGTGCTTTAGATTCACAGCTCTGCAGATGACAGAGAAAAATCACTCATGGTCAGGAGGTGGTGGCTGGAAATGCAGAATATGGATCTTAAATGTACAACAGTCTGTTCATGATGGCCAAGCAGCCAAACTCTTTTGAATGGATTCAAAACACAACAATAAATAAAACACACGAGTTTCGCTTGTTGAAAATCTGAAGTACCTCGAAGTCAAACCATCAGTACACTCTTCCTCTCCACGTGAGCTCGGCTCCCCTTCAGTCAATTCATCACATAAACGTTAAAATCACAAATCTAATATTTAACGTTATTTGATTGATACGTAGAAATGAGATCAGAGACTTACAGAAAGATCGATCGCGAGGAATGCGCGCGCCTCACATCACAAACATGAATCCAGTCACGCAGTACAAACGCCACAAAGCGCATCGATTATCCGCGCGTCACTCTCTCTCTCCTGTAAAAGCGAGCGTGTGGATCGCAACGCGTCTCTCTGTACAGCTAAAGCGCGAGCGATCCGTCGGTCTCCTCTCGTGCTCGCTGTCAGTCTGACTGTGGGACTTTCTGCTGTGTGATATGAGTCAGACACGCCCTTCAGTTCCTGAAACTAACGTGAGCGTTTGACGCACCGCCTCCTGGCTCGCGTCGCGTCGCGTTCATTGGGCGCCTGTGAGAGAGCGCATCCCATCTGCACTTCACTGAGCATTAGATGTGTTCGTTTATAATCTTTTGTGGAGGAAATATCTTAAATTACATCTTGTTTTATTTTGGTTTAACCTAGTGCGCCATATGTATACGTGTGTGTGTGTGTGTGTGTGTAGTATTAAACAAAACACTGTTTTCTTTTAGCATTTTCCTGTTGAATTGTCAAAGAGTGTTTTTCTGGGGATCTAATGTGAGCCTGGACGACAAAACCAGTTTTAAGGTAAAATTTTTAGAAATTGTGATTTTGACATCATATGAAAGCTGAAGAATTACGCTTTTTATTGATATATGATTTGTTAGGATAGGACACTATCTGGCAGAACAACAACTGTTTACAAAGCTGGATTCTGAGGGTGCAAAAAATTTAATATTGAAGCATTGAAGCAGCCCATTCACTCACAAAAAGAAAGTTCGATACATTTACGGTAGGAAATTTATAAAATATCCTTAATATTCCTTAATATCCTCATGATTTTCGGCAAACAGACAAATCTGTCATTTTACCCCTACAATGTATTTTTGGCGATTACTAAAAATGTTCCCGTGCTAGTTAAGACTGGTTTTGTGATCCAGGGTCACATATAGTATTTTCTATCCTCTATAGCAAACCCTCACACTAACTTTTCTACATTTTCAAAAACATCATTTAGTTTGTTTAATAATCAACTTTCAGAAGGACAGCTGACTGACACACAATGAAGCATTCCACACGTCATTCCACACACGCATGTGGGCTACAGCACTTGTTATGTTGCTCTCAGGTAAGTCATATGAGAGGACACGGGTCACCTGCACACACGCACATATAAAGAGAGACTGTAGTTTGTCATGAGCTGCAGGTGTTTGCTCTTATAGCAGCTCATCTGCCTCAGACATGAAGTGTGTTTCAGTGACGACCGTCAGGTCAACTTCAGAAGACAGAAACACTTGACTGTTGCAGTTCAGGTCAGGAGGGGTCTCTAAGCCTGATGGAGATGTGTTTTTGGTTGTGACACAGCAGTGCTCAAGTGGACGACAGCATCACATCTGCTGTATAATCACATGTTCAGATTGATCACAATGCAGATCTTTAAGCCAGTTACTAGATAAAGGACTGTTTAGATTGTGTTTAAACCATTTCATCATTTGACTAAATGACTAGCAGTGTTTGTCTGATCTTAATGTTGTGTAACTTCTACTTTAACACAACAATCTTTCACTATTCCAAAACAACAGCCTGTGAGGATAGTGTATGTCACGCTTCTGCTCATGTTTTGAAGAATGAAGTTTTGAAGAACGGATAGGTTTGATTCTGTAATGTCTTCAGAGCTAAACTCTTTAGAGAACACACAATATTGCAGCCACATCTGTATGAGAGAAATAGGGGAAAAGTTGTTTTTAAACTAAGTTACCATAAAATGAGATTCAGTTTTCTGGATTATAAGAAAAGAGGAGACAGAAAAACCTGATTGTGAGAGAAAAAAACTGGAACACAAACTTAGCATTTCAAAGGCACACAAACTTATTTCCCATATATTATATATTAGATGTGAAGCCCATAATTAAATAATCCTTCAGCCCGAAAATATTTCACCCATAACCTCCATCATCTCTCACAACACGTTCAGCGGTTTGATAAAAACCACACGAGTGACAATCCTCATCAAAGACATCAAACACACGCCGCTCATGACACCAGAAACACATTCACTTCTCTTCTTCTCAGTACATTACAAGACACAACACATGAAAACCTTTGTATTAGAGCAGAGATCTCCATCCGATCAAACCGCCGTCAGATATCTCCATCCGATCAAACCCTCGTCAGATATCTCCATCAGATCAAACCCTCGTCAGATATCTCCATCCGATCAAACCCTCGTCAGATATCTCCATCAGATCAAACCCTCGTCAGATATCTCCATCCGATCAAACCACCGTCAGATATCTCCATCCGATCAAACCGCTGTCAGATATCTCCATCCGATCAAACCTCAGTCAGATATCTCCATCCGATCAAACCGCCGTCAGATATCTCCATCCGATCAAACCGCTGTCAGATATCTCCATCCGATCAAACCTCAGTCAGATATCTCCATCCGATCAAACGGCTGTCAGATATCTCCATCCGATCAAACCCTCGTCAGATATCTCCATCCGATCAAACCGCTGTCAGATATCTCCATCCGATCAAACCTCAGTCAGATATCTCCATCCGATCAAACCGCCGTCAGATATCTCCATCCGATCAAACCGCCGTCAGATATCTCCATCCGATCAAACTGCCGTCAGATATCTCCATCCGATCAAACCGCTGTCAGATGCCTCCATCCGATCAAACCGCTGTCAGATATCTCCATCCGATCAAACCGCTGTCATATATCTCCACACGATCAAACCTCCGTCAGATATCTCCATCCGATCAAACCCTCGTCAGATATCTCCATCCGATCAAACTGCCGTCAGATATCTCCATCCGATCAAACCGCTGTCAGATGCCTCCATCCGATCAAACCGCTGTCAGATATCTCCATCCGATCAAACCGCTGTCATATATCTCCACACGATCAAACCTCCGTCAGATATCTCCATCCGATCAAACCCTCGTCAGATATCTCCATCCGATCAAACCGCCGTCAGATATCTCCATCCGATCAAACCGCCGTCAGATATCTCCATCCGATCAAACCGCCGCCAGATATCTCCATCCGATCAAACCGCTGTCAGATACCTCCATCCGATCAAACCGCCGTCAGATATCTCCATCCGATCAAACCGCCGCCAGATATCTCCATCCGATCAAACCGCCGTCAGATACCTCCATCTGATCAAACCGCTGTCATATATCTCCATCCGATCAAACCTCAGTCAGATATCTCCATCCGATCAAACCGCCGTCAGATACCTCCATCTGATCAAACCTCCGTCAGATATCTCCATCCGATCAAACCCTCGTCAGATATCTCCATCCGATCAAACCGCCGTCAGATATCTCCATCCGATCAAACCGCCGTCAGATATCTCCATCCGATCAAACCGCCGCCAGATATCTCCATCCGATCAAACCGCTGTCAGATACCTCCATCCGATCAAACCGCCGTCAGATATCTCCATCCGATCAAACCGCCGCCAGATATCTCCATCCGATCAAACCGCCGTCAGATACCTCCATCTGATCAAACCTCAGTCAGATATCTCCATCCGATCAAACCGCTGTCAGATATCTCCATCCGATCAAACCGCCGTCAGATACCTCCATCTGATCAAACCGCTGTCATATATCTCCATCCGATCAAACCTCAGTCAGATATCTCCATCCGATCAAACCGCCGTCAGATACCTCCATCTGATCAAACCTCCGTCAGATATCTCCATCCGATCAAACCCTCGTCAGATATCTCCATCCGATCAAACCGCCGTCAGATATCTCCATCCGATCAAACCGCCGTCAGATATCTCCATCCGATCAAACCGCCGCCAGATATCTCCATCCGATCAAACCGCTGTCAGATACCTCCATCCGATCAAACCGCCGTCAGATATCTCCATCCGATCAAACCGCCGCCAGATATCTCCATCCGATCAAACCGCCGTCAGATATCTCCATCTGATCAAACCGCTGTCAGATATCTCCATCCGATCAAAACTCAGTCAGATATCTCCATCCGATCAAACCGCTGTCAGATATCTCCATCCGATCAAAACTCAGTCAGATATCTCCATCCGATCAAACCTCAGTCAGATATCTCCATCCGATCAAACCGCTGTCAGATATCTCCATCCGATCAAACCCTCGTCAGATATCTCCATCCGATCAAACCGCTGTCAGATATCTCCATCCGATCAAACCGCTGTCAGATATCTCCATCCGATCAAACCGCTGTCAGATATCTCCATCCGATCAAACCGCTGTCAGATATCTCCATCCGATCAAACCTCAGTCAGATATCTCCATCCGATCAAACCGCTGTCAGATATCTCCATCCGATCAAACCGCTGTCAGATACCTCCATCCGATCAAACCTCAGTCAGATATCTCCATCTGATCAAACCTCAGTCAGATATCTCCATCTGATCAAACCTCCATCAGATATCTCCATCCGATCAAACCGCTGTCAGATATCTCCATCCGATCAAACCTCCGTCAGATATCTCCATCTGATCAAACCTCAGTCAGATATCTCCATCTGATCAAACCTCCATCAGATATCTCCATCCGATCAAACCGCTGTCAGATACCTCCATCCGATCAAACCGCTGTCAGATATGTCCATCCGATCAAACCGCTGTCAGATATCTCCATCCGATCAAACCTCAGTCAGACATCTCCATCCGATCAAACCTCAGTCAGATATCTCCATCCGATCAAACCGCCGTCAGATATCTCCATCCGATCAAACCGCCGTCAGATATCTCCATCCGATCAAACCGCCGCCAGATATCTCCATCCGATCAAACCGCTGTCAGATACCTCCATCCGATCAAACCGCCGTCAGATATCTCCATCCGATCAAACCGCCGCCAGATATCTCCATCCGATCAAACCGCCGTCAGATATCTCCATCTGATCAAACCGCTGTCATATATCTCCATCCGATCAAACCTCAGTCAGATATCTCCACACGATCAAACCTCCGTCAGATATCTCCATCCGATCAAACCGCCGTCAGATATCTCCATCCGATCAAACCGCCGTCAGATATCTCCATCCGATCAAACCGCTGTCAGATACCTCCATCCGATCAAACCGCTGTCAGATATCTCCATCCGATCAAACCGCTGTCAGATATGTCCATCCGATCAAACCGCTGTCAGATACCTCCATCCGATCAAACCGCTGTCAGATATCTCCATCCGATCAAACCGCTGTCAGATATTTCCATCCGATCAAACCGCTGTCATATATCTCCATCCGATCAAACCTCCGTCAGATATCTCCATCCGATCAAACCTCAGTCAGATATCTCCATCCGATCAAACCCTCGTCAGATATCTCCATCCAATCAAACCCTCGTCAGATATCTCCATCCGATCAAACCTCAGTCAGATATCTCCATCCGATCAAACCTCAGTCAGATATCTCCATCCGATCAAACCTCCGTCAGATATCTCCATCCGATCAAACCTCAGTCAGATATCTCCATCCGATCAAACCTCCGTCAGATATCTCCATCCGATCAAACCTCCGTCAGATATCTCCATTTGATCAAACCTCAGTCAGATATCTCCATCCGATCAAACCTCCGTCAGATATCTCCATCCGATCAAACCTCCGTCAGATATCTCCATCCGATCAAACCTCCGTCAGATATCTCCATCCGATCAAACCTCCGTCAGATATCTCCATCCGATCAAACCTCCGTCAGATATCTCCATTTGATCAAACCTCAGTCAGATATCTCCATCCGATCAAAACTCAGTCAGATATGTCCATCCATTCAAACCTCCGTCAGATATCTCCATCTGATCAAACCTCAGTCAGATATCTCCATCTGATCAAACCTCCATCAGATATCTCCATCCGATCAAACCGCTGTCAGATATCTCCATCCGATCAAACCTCCGTCAGATATCTCCATCTGATCAAACCTCAGTCAGATATCTCCATCTGATCAAACCTCCATCAGATATCTCCATCCGATCAAACCGCTGTCAGATACCTCCATCCGATCAAACCTCAGTCAGATATCTCCATCTGATCAAACCTCCATCAGATATCTCCATCCGATCAAACCTCAGTCAGATATCTCCATCTGATCAAACCTCCATCAGATATCTCCATCCGATCAAACCGCTGTCAGATACCTCCATCCGATCAAACCTCAGTCAGATATCTCCATCTGATCAAACCTCCATCAGATATCTCCATCCGATCAAACCTCCGTCAGATATCTCCATCTGATCAAACCTCCATCAGATATCTCCATCCGATCAAACCGCTGTCAGATATCTCCATCCGATCAAACCTCCGTCAGATATCTCCATCTGATCAAACCTCCGTCAGATATCTCCATCTGATCAAACCTCCGTCAGATATCTCCATCTGATCAAACCTCCGTCAGATATCTCCATCTGATCAAACCTCCATCAGATATCTCCATCCGATCAAACCGCTGTCAGATATCTCCATCCGATCAAACCTCCGTCAGATATCTCCATCTGATCAAACCTCAGTCAGATATCTCCATCTGATCAAACCTCCATCAGATATCTCCATCCGATCAAACCGCTGTCAGATATCTCCATCCGATCAAACCTCCGTCAGATATCTCCATCTGATCAAACCTCCGTCAGATATCTCCATCCGATCAAACCTCAGTCAGATATCTCCATCCGATCAAACCTCCGTCAGATATCTCCATCCGATCAAACCTCCGTCAGATATCTCCATTTGATCAAACCTCAGTCAGATATCTCCATCCGATCAAACCTCCGTCAGATATCTCCATCCGATCAAACCTCCGTCAGATATCTCCATCCGATCAAACCTCCGTCAGATATCTCCATCCGATCAAACCTCCGTCAGATATCTCCATCCGATCAAACCTCCGTCAGATATCTCCATTTGATCAAACCTCAGTCAGATATCTCCATCCGATCAAAACTCAGTCAGATATGTCCATCCATTCAAACCTCCGTCAGATATCTCCATCTGATCAAACCTCAGTCAGATATCTCCATCTGATCAAACCTCCATCAGATATCTCCATCCGATCAAACCGCTGTCAGATATCTCCATCCGATCAAACCTCCGTCAGATATCTCCATCTGATCAAACCTCAGTCAGATATCTCCATCTGATCAAACCTCCATCAGATATCTCCATCCGATCAAACCGCTGTCAGATACCTCCATCCGATCAAACCTCAGTCAGATATCTCCATCTGATCAAACCTCCATCAGATATCTCCATCCGATCAAACCTCAGTCAGATATCTCCATCTGATCAAACCTCCATCAGATATCTCCATCCGATCAAACCGCTGTCAGATACCTCCATCCGATCAAACCTCAGTCAGATATCTCCATCTGATCAAACCTCCATCAGATATCTCCATCCGATCAAACCTCCGTCAGATATCTCCATCTGATCAAACCTCCATCAGATATCTCCATCCGATCAAACCGCTGTCAGATATCTCCATCCGATCAAACCTCCGTCAGATATCTCCATCTGATCAAACCTCAGTCAGATATCTCCATCTGATCAAACCTCCATCAGATATCTCCATCCGATCAAACCGCTGTCAGATATCTCCATCCGATCAAACCTCCGTCAGATATCTCCATCTGATCAAACCTCAGTCAGATATCTCCATCTGATCAAACCTCCATCAGATATCTCCATCCGATCAAACCGCTGTCAGATACCTCCATCCGATCAAACCGCTGTCAGATATGTCCATCCGATCAAACCGCTGTCAGATATCTCCATCCGATCAAACCTCAGTCAGACATCTCCATCCGATCAAACCTCAGTCAGACATCTCCATCCGATCAAACCGCTGTCAGATATCTCCATCCGATCAAACCGCTGTCAGATATCTCCATCCGATCAAACCTCACTCAGACATCTCCATCCGATCAAACCGCTGTCAGATATCTCCATCCGATCAAACCTCAGTCAGACATCTCCATCCGATCAAACCGTCGTCAGATATCTCCATCCGATCAAACCGCTGTCAGATATCTCCATCTGATCAAAACTCAGTCAGATATCTCCATCCGATCAAACCCTCATCAGATATCTCCATCCAATCAAACCTCCGTCAGATATCTCCATCCGATCAAACCCTCGTCAGATATCTCCATCCGATAAAACCTCAGTCAGATATCTCCATCTGATCAAACCCTCGTCAGATATCTCCATCCAATCAAACCTCCGTCAGATATCTCCATCCGATCAAACCCTCGTCAGATATCTCCACACGATCAAACCTCCATCAGATATCTCCATCTGATCAAACCTCAGTCAGATATCCCCATCCGATCAAACTGCCGTCAGATACCTCCATCCGATCAAACCGCTGTCAGATATCTCCATCCGATCAAAACTCAGTCAGATATCTCCATCCGATCAAACCGCTGTCAGATATCTCCATCCTAACAAACCGCTGTCAGATATCTCCATCCGATCAAACCTCAGTCAGATATCTCCACACGATCAAACCTCCGTCAGATATCTCCATCCGATCAAACCTCAGTCAGATATCTCCACACGATCAAACCTCCCTCAGATATCTCCACATGATCAAACCTCCGTCAGATATCTCCATCCGATCAAACCTCAGTCAGATATCTCCACACGATCAAACCTCCCTCAGATATCTCCACATGATCAAACCTCCGTCAGATATCTCCATCCGATCAAACCTCAGTCAGATATCTCCATCCGATCAAACCTCAGTCAGATATCTCCAGCCGATCAAACCTCAGTCAGATATCTCCACACGATCAAACCTCCGTCAGATATCTCCACACGATCAAACCGCCGTCAGATATCTCCATCCGATCAAACCGCCGTCAGATATCTCCATCCGATCAAACCGCTGTCAGATATCTCCATCCGATCAAAACTCAGTCAGATATCTCCATCCATTCAAACCTCCGTCAGATATCTCCATCCGATCAAACCTCATTCAGATATCTCCATCCGATCAAACCTCCATCAGATATCTCCATCCGATCAAACCTCAATCAGATATCTCCATCCGATCAAACCTCAGTCAGTTATCTCCATCCGATCAAAACTCAGTCAGATATCTCCATCCGATCAAACCCTCGTCAGATACCTCCATCCGATCAAACCTGCTATCAGATATCTCCATCCGATCAAACCGCTGTCATATATCTCCATCCGATCAAACCTCAGTCAGATATCTCCATCCGATCAAACCGCTGTCAGATATCTCCATCCGATCAAACCGCTGTCAGATATCTCCATCCGATCAAACTGCCGTCAGATACCTCCATCCGATCAAACCGCTGTCAGATATCTCCATCCGATCAAAACTCAGTCAGATATCTCCATCCGATCAAACCGCTGTCAGATATCTCCATCTGATCAAACCTCAGTCAGATATCTCCATCTGATCAAACCTCCATCAGATATCTCCATCCGATCAAACCGCTGTCAGATATCTCCATCCGATCAAACCTCCGTCAGATATCTCCATCTGATCAAACCTCAGTCAGATATCTCCATCTGATCAAACCTCCATCAGATATCTCCATCCGATCAAACCGCTGTCAGATATCTCCATCCGATCAAACCTCCGTCAGATATCTCCATCTGATCAAACCTCAGTCAGATATCTCCATCTGATCAAACCTCCATCAGATATCTCCATCCGATCAAACCGCTGTCAGATACCTCCATCCGATCAAACCGCTGTCAGATATGTCCATCCGATCAAACCGCTGTCAGATATCTCCATCCGATCAAACCTCAGTCAGACATCTCCATCCGATCAAACCTCAGTCAGACATCTCCATCCGATCAAACCGCTGTCAGATATCTCCATCCGATCAAACCGCTGTCAGATATCTCCATCCGATCAAACCTCACTCAGACATCTCCATCCGATCAAACCGCTGTCAGATATCTCCATCCGATCAAACCTCAGTCAGACATCTCCATCCGATCAAACCGTCGTCAGATATCTCCATCCGATCAAACCGCTGTCAGATATCTCCATCTGATCAAAACTCAGTCAGATATCTCCATCCGATCAAACCCTCATCAGATATCTCCATCCAATCAAACCTCCGTCAGATATCTCCATCCGATCAAACCCTCGTCAGATATCTCCATCCGATAAAACCTCAGTCAGATATCTCCATCTGATCAAACCCTCGTCAGATATCTCCATCCAATCAAACCTCCGTCAGATATCTCCATCCGATCAAACCCTCGTCAGATATCTCCACACGATCAAACCTCCATCAGATATCTCCATCTGATCAAACCTCAGTCAGATATCCCCATCCGATCAAACTGCCGTCAGATACCTCCATCCGATCAAACCGCTGTCAGATATCTCCATCCGATCAAAACTCAGTCAGATATCTCCACACGATCAAACCTCAGTCAGATATCTCCACACGATCAAACCTCAGTCAGATATCTCCACACGATCAAACCTCCGTCAGATATCTCCATCCGATCAAACCTCAGTCAGATATCTCCACATGATCAAACCTCCGTCAGATATCTCCATCCGATCAAACCTCAGTCAGATATCTCCACACGATCAAACCTCCGTCAGATATCTCCATCCGATCAAACCTCAGTCAGATATCTCCACATGATCAAACCTCCGTCAGATATCTCCATCCGATCAAACCTCAGTCAGATATCTCCACACGATCAAACCTCCCTCAGATATCTCCACATGATCAAACCTCCGTCAGATATCTCCATCCGATCAAACCTCAGTCAGATATCTCCATCCGATCAAACCTCAGTCAGATATCTCCAGCCGATCAAACCTCAGTCAGATATCTCCACACGATCAAACCTCCGTCAGATATCTCCACACGATCAAACCGCCGTCAGATATCTCCATCCGATCAAACCGCCGTCAGATATCTCCATCCGATCAAACCGCTGTCAGATATCTCCATCCGATCAAAACTCAGTCAGATATCTCCATCCATTCAAACCTCCGTCAGATATCTCCATCCGATCAAACCTCATTCAGATATCTCCATCCGATCAAACCTCCATCAGATATCTCCATCCGATCAAACCTCAATCAGATATCTCCATCCGATCAAACCTCAGTCAGTTATCTCCATCCGATCAAAACTCAGTCAGATATCTCCATCCGATCAAACCCTCGTCAGATACCTCCATCCGATCAAACCTGCTATCAGATATCTCCATCCGATCAAACCGCTGTCATATATCTCCATCCGATCAAACCTCAGTCAGATATCTCCATCCGATCAAACCGCTGTCAGATATCTCCATCCGATCAAACCGCTGTCAGATATCTCCATCCGATCAAACTGCCGTCAGATACCTCCATCCGATCAAACCGCTGTCAGATATCTCCATCCGATCAAAACTCAGTCAGATATCTCCATCCGATCAAACCGCTGTCAGATATCTCCATCCGATCAAAACTCAGTCAGATATCTCCATCCGATCAAACCTCAGTCAGATATCTCCATCCGATCAAACCGCTGTCAGATATCTCCATCCGATCAAACCCTCGTCAGATATCTCCATCCGATCAAACCGCTGTCAGATATCTCCATCCGATCAAACCGCTGTCAGATATCTCCATCCGATCAAACCGCTGTCAGATATCTCCATCCGATCAAACCGCTGTCAGATATCTCCATCCGATCAAACCTCAGTCAGATATCTCCATCCGATCAAACCGCTGTCAGATATCTCCATCCGATCAAACCGCTGTCAGATACCTCCATCCGATCAAACCTCAGTCAGATATCTCCATCTGATCAAACCTCAGTCAGATATCTCCATCTGATCAAACCTCCATCAGATATCTCCATCCGATCAAACCGCTGTCAGATATCTCCATCCGATCAAACCTCCGTCAGATATCTCCATCTGATCAAACCTCAGTCAGATATCTCCATCTGATCAAACCTCCATCAGATATCTCCATCCGATCAAACCGCTGTCAGATACCTCCATCCGATCAAACCGCTGTCAGATATGTCCATCCGATCAAACCGCTGTCAGATATCTCCATCCGATCAAACCTCAGTCAGACATCTCCATCCGATCAAACCTCAGTCAGATATCTCCATCCGATCAAACCGCCGTCAGATATCTCCATCCGATCAAACCGCCGTCAGATATCTCCATCCGATCAAACCGCCGCCAGATATCTCCATCCGATCAAACCGCTGTCAGATACCTCCATCCGATCAAACCGCCGTCAGATATCTCCATCCGATCAAACCGCCGCCAGATATCTCCATCCGATCAAACCGCCGTCAGATATCTCCATCTGATCAAACCGCTGTCATATATCTCCATCCGATCAAACCTCAGTCAGATATCTCCACACGATCAAACCTCCGTCAGATATCTCCATCCGATCAAACCGCCGTCAGATATCTCCATCCGATCAAACCGCCGTCAGATATCTCCATCCGATCAAACCGCTGTCAGATACCTCCATCCGATCAAACCGCTGTCAGATATCTCCATCCGATCAAACCGCTGTCAGATATGTCCATCCGATCAAACCGCTGTCAGATACCTCCATCCGATCAAACCGCTGTCAGATATCTCCATCCGATCAAACCGCTGTCAGATATTTCCATCCGATCAAACCGCTGTCATATATCTCCATCCGATCAAACCTCCGTCAGATATCTCCATCCGATCAAACCTCAGTCAGATATCTCCATCCGATCAAACCCTCGTCAGATATCTCCATCCAATCAAACCCTCGTCAGATATCTCCATCCGATCAAACCTCAGTCAGATATCTCCATCCGATCAAACCTCAGTCAGATATCTCCATCCGATCAAACCTCCGTCAGATATCTCCATCCGATCAAACCTCAGTCAGATATCTCCATCCGATCAAACCTCCGTCAGATATCTCCATCCGATCAAACCTCCGTCAGATATCTCCATTTGATCAAACCTCAGTCAGATATCTCCATCCGATCAAACCTCCGTCAGATATCTCCATCCGATCAAACCTCCGTCAGATATCTCCATCCGATCAAACCTCCGTCAGATATCTCCATCCGATCAAACCTCCGTCAGATATCTCCATCCGATCAAACCTCCGTCAGATATCTCCATTTGATCAAACCTCAGTCAGATATCTCCATCCGATCAAAACTCAGTCAGATATGTCCATCCATTCAAACCTCCGTCAGATATCTCCATCTGATCAAACCTCAGTCAGATATCTCCATCTGATCAAACTTCCATCAGATATCTCCATCCGATCAAACCGCTGTCAGATATCTCCATCCGATCAAACCTCCGTCAGATATCTCCATCTGATCAAACCTCAGTCAGATATCTCCATCTGATCAAACCTCCATCAGATATCTCCATCCGATCAAACCGCTGTCAGATACCTCCATCCGATCAAACCTCAGTCAGATATCTCCATCTGATCAAACCTCAGTCAGATATCTCCATCTGATCAAACCTCCATCAGATATCTCCATCCGATCAAACCGCTGTCAGATATCTCCATCCGATCAAACCTCCGTCAGATATCTCCATCTGATCAAACCTCAGTCAGATATCTCCATCTGATCAAACCTCCATCAGATATCTCCATCCGATCAAACCGCTGTCAGATACCTCCATCCGATCAAACCGCTGTCAGATATGTCCATCCGATCAAACCGCTGTCAGATATCTCCATCCGATCAAACCTCAGTCAGACATCTCCATCCGATCAAACCTCAGTCAGACATCTCCATCCGATCAAACCGCTGTCAGATATCTCCATCCGATCAAACCGCTGTCAGATATCTCCATCCGATCAAACCTCACTCAGACATCTCCATCCGATCAAACCGCTGTCAGATATCTCCATCCGATCAAACCTCAGTCAGACATCTCCATCCGATCAAACCGTCGTCAGATATCTCCATCCGATCAAACCGCTGTCAGATATCTCCATCTGATCAAAACTCAGTCAGATATCTCCATCCGATCAAACCCTCATCAGATATCTCCATCCAATCAAACCTCCGTCAGATATCTCCATCCGATCAAACCCTCGTCAGATATCTCCATCCGATAAAACCTCAGTCAGATATCTCCATCTGATCAAACCCTCGTCAGATATCTCCATCCAATCAAACCTCCGTCAGATATCTCCATCCGATCAAACCCTCGTCAGATATCTCCACACGATCAAACCTCCATCAGATATCTCCATCTGATCAAACCTCAGTCAGATATCCCCATCCGATCAAACTGCCGTCAGATACCTCCATCCGATCAAACCGCTGTCAGATATCTCCATCCGATCAAAACTCAGTCAGATATCTCCATCCGATCAAACCGCTGTCAGATATCTCCATCCTAACAAACCGCTGTCAGATATCTCCATCCGATCAAACCTCAGTCAGATATCTCCACACGATCAAACCTCCGTCAGATATCTCCATCCGATCAAACCTCAGTCAGATATCTCCACACGATCAAACCTCCCTCAGATATCTCCACATGATCAAACCTCCGTCAGATATCTCCATCCGATCAAACCTCAGTCAGATATCTCCACACGATCAAACCTCCCTCAGATATCTCCACATGATCAAACCTCCGTCAGATATCTCCATCCGATCAAACCTCAGTCAGATATCTCCATCCGATCAAACCTCAGTCAGATATCTCCAGCCGATCAAACCTCAGTCAGATATCTCCACACGATCAAACCTCCGTCAGATATCTCCACACGATCAAACCGCCGTCAGATATCTCCATCCGATCAAACCGCCGTCAGATATCTCCATCCGATCAAACCGCTGTCAGATATCTCCATCCGATCAAAACTCAGTCAGATATCTCCATCCATTCAAACCTCCGTCAGATATCTCCATCCGATCAAACCTCATTCAGATATCTCCATCCGATCAAACCTCCATCAGATATCTCCATCCGATCAAACCTCAATCAGATATCTCCATCCGATCAAACCTCAGTCAGTTATCTCCATCCGATCAAAACTCAGTCAGATATCTCCATCCGATCAAACCCTCGTCAGATACCTCCATCCGATCAAACCTGCTATCAGATATCTCCATCCGATCAAACCGCTGTCATATATCTCCATCCGATCAAACCTCAGTCAGATATCTCCATCCGATCAAACCGCTGTCAGATATCTCCATCCGATCAAACCGCTGTCAGATATCTCCATCCGATCAAACTGCCGTCAGATACCTCCATCCGATCAAACCGCTGTCAGATATCTCCATCCGATCAAAACTCAGTCAGATATCTCCATCCGATCAAACCGCTGTCAGATATCTCCATCCGATCAAAACTCAGTCAGATATCTCCATCCGATCAAACCTCAGTCAGATATCTCCATCCGATCAAACCGCTGTCAGATATCTCCATCCGATCAAACCCTCGTCAGATATCTCCATCCGATCAAACCGCTGTCAGATATCTCCATCCGATCAAACCGCTGTCAGATATCTCCATCCGATCAAACCGCTGTCAGATATCTCCATCCGATCAAACCGCTGTCAGATATCTCCATCCGATCAAACCTCAGTCAGATATCTCCATCCGATCAAACCGCTGTCAGATATCTCCATCCGATCAAACCGCTGTCAGATATCTCCATCCGATCAAACCTCAGTCAGATATCTCCATCCGATCAAACCGCTGTCAGATATCTCCATCCGATCAAACCGCCGTCAGATATCTCCACACGATCAAACCTCCATCAGATATCTCCATCTGATCAAACCTCAGTCAGATATCTCCATCCGATCAAACCGCCGTCAGATATCTCCACACGATCAAACCTCCATCAGATATCTCCATCTGATCAAACCGCCGTCAGATATCTCCATCAGATCAAACCACCGTCAGATATCTCCATCCGATAAAACCTCCGTCAGATATCTCCATCCGATCAAACCGCTGTCAGATATCTCCATCTGATCAAACCGCCGTCAGATATCTCCATCCGATCGAACCTCCATCAGATATCTCCATCTGATCAAACCGCCGTCAGATATCTCCATCAGATCAAACCACCGTCAGATATCTCCATCCGATAAAACCTCCGTCAGATATCTCCATCCGATCAAACCGCTGTCAGATATCTCCATCTGATCAAACCGCCGTCAGATATCCCCATCCGATCAAACCGCCGTCAGATATCTCCATCCGATCAAATCTCAGTCAGATATCTCCATCCGATCATCCAATCAAACCTCAGTCAGATATCTCCATCCGATCAAACCTCCGTCAGAAATCTCCATCCGATCAAACCTCAGTCAGATATCTCCATCTGATCAAACCTCAGTCAGATATCTCCATCCGATCAAACCTCCGTCAGATATCTCCATCCGATCAAACCGCCGTCAGATATCTCCATCCGATCAAACCTCCGTCAGATATCTCCATCCGATCAAACCTCCGTCAGATATCTCCATCCGATCAAACCACCGTCAGATATCTCCATCCGATCAAACCACCGTCAGATATCTCCATCCGATCAAACTGCCGTCACATATCTCCACACGATCAAACCTCCATCAGATATCTCCATCCGATCAAACCTCCGTCAGATATCTCCATCCGATCAAACCGCCGTCAGATATCCCCATCTGATCAAACCTCAGTCAGATATCTCCATCCGATCAAACCGCCGTCAGATATCTCCATCTGATCGAACCTCCCTAAGATATCTTCATCATCTGACCCTTTGGGTCATTTGTTGTTTGAGGCAGTGAAACATGTCCTATATAAATGTTATGAGAACACACCTGACATGTCTTGTTCTGTCGTATTCATTGTATATCTGGAAAAGAAAAATATATTTTGACAAATAATATTCAGAGAAGGACCAAAAAATTGTGATTCAGAAATCCGAAGGTGTCAGGAGTGAAGGAGAACATACAGTGACATATATCAAATCATTATTATGTAGGATTTCTTTGTACAGAATTTAGACGGAGAGTTCAAACCTCCATCAGATATCTCCATCTGATCAAACCGCCGTCAGATATCTCCATCAGATCAAACCACCGTCAGATATCTCCATCCGATAAAACCTCCGTCAGATATCTCCATCCGATCAAACCGCTGTCAGATATCTCCATCTGATCAAACCGCCGTCAGATATCTCCATCCGATCGAACCTCCATCAGATATCTCCATCTGATCAAACCGCCGTCAGATATCTCCATCAGATCAAACCACCGTCAGATATCTCCATCCGATAAAACCTCCGTCAGATATCTCCATCCGATCAAACCGCTGTCAGATATCTCCATCTGATCAAACCGCCGTCAGATATCCCCATCCGATCAAACCGCCGTCAGATATCTCCATCCGATCAAATCTCAGTCAGATATCTCCATCCGATCATCCAATCAAACCTCAGTCAGATATCTCCATCCGATCAAACCTCCGTCAGATATCTCCATCCGATCAAACCTCAGTCAGATATCTCCATCTGATCAAACCTCAGTCAGATATCTCCATCCGATCAAACCTCCGTCAGATATCTCCATCCGATCAAACCGCCGTCAGATATCTCCATCCGATCAAACCTCCGTCAGATATCTCCATCCGATCAAACCTCCGTCAGATATCTCCATCCGATCAAACCACCGTCAGATATCTCCATCCGATCAAACCACCGTCAGATATCTCCATCCGATCAAACTGCCGTCACATATCTCCACACGATCAAACCTCCATCAGATATCTCCATCCGATCAAACCTCCGTCAGATATCTCCATCCGATCAAACCGCCGTCAGATATCCCCATCTGATCAAACCTCAGTCAGATATCTCCATCCGATCAAACCGCCGTCAGATATCTCCATCTGATCGAACCTCCCTAAGATATCTTCATCATCTGACCCTTTGGGTCATTTGTTGTTTGAGGCAGTGAAACATGTCCTATATAAATGTTATGAGAACACACCTGACATGTCTTGTTCTGTCGTATTCATTGTATATCTGGAAAAGAAAAATATATTTTGACAAATAATATTCAGAGAAGGACCAAAAAATTGTGATTCAGAAATCCGAAGGTGTCAGGAGTGAAGGAGAACATACAGTGACATATATCAAATCATTATTATGTAGGATTTCTTTGTACAGAATTTAGACGGAGAGTTCAGAGCGCTTCCTCCTAATCCACATGATTCACTCTCTTCTGGTTGCCACAGAAACATCAGTTGAATGTCAAGTTTGAAGTCGGTGCCAATGGTTAGCAACCATGAAATCCTAAAACACGAAGAGAGACAGAAGAAAAGGCAAGAAGAGAAACGCTTATAGACTGTTTACATTTCTTGAAGTCAATATGATGACGTTCTATGTTGCTCAAAAATGATACGGTGTTCAGCTCCTGCAGCTGTGGGAGCCTGAAGAGCAAATATTATAAATAAAACACCTGAAGCTGTGTTTAGATTTTCCTCACAGACTCCAGTCACGATTCTGTGGTTTATCAAGACAAAACCAGAGACGTGTGATCATAACAAGAATGAGATGCTCAACAGGCCAAATGTTTACAGAAGAGAAACAAAATAACTAATATGGTCACATTCTGTCGGCCTGACATAAGGTCAGTTTCACATCCACGCTTGGCCAACTGATGCGTTTCTATCCTCCCTCCTAACCAACCATTGAAAAAAATGAAATGTCAGGCTTCATTGATTTGAGTCTGCGGCACAAACTGACATCAATAATTCACTTCCAAGTCGGATGAAAGACGATTTGAAGTAAAGCAGCATTAAGAAATGCCTCCATTTCAATTTAATTGTGGGAATCTGATAGAACCGGACACGGACAACTCATAAACACAATGAAGGGATCTCATTAAACCCACCAAATTATAACACAAAACACAAAACAAATGTAATTTTATTCAGCCAATGATTGAGGGATCTTTTGATTTCTGCAACAGTATGATTAAGTAATTTTTCTTGAGTAAATTCTAATTTATTACAACAATCATATTTGATATGAACTATATGACTGATGCACAAAACCTCCTCAGGACCGTCTCTCAAACACAAAAACGATATGGAATAGATTTGAAATAATAATGGTGGTTTGACCGTCTGTGCGTCATGTGTTCCTGAGATTTAGAAAATCAAGAGCTGAATGTTTTCACATGACTGTAGAACAGAAGATACTGTGACTCACGGGGGCTTAACTAGCATTTGTGATTCTTAATTCATTTTGACAGTTGGAAATGTTAAATCCTCGGGGCTTTGCTCACAGTAATGGCTAAGTAGGTTAAATAGAACAGAAGCTACGCGATCGATTTCAGAACCTTCACGCTAAAACTGGCCATCCTATTTCTGATTCCTGTAAATATAATAATTGCTTCATGTTCACAGGACACGGCTTACGTGGCTCTGATACTCTTTTATATTTATGAATTGTAAGTGTGTGTTTATTCGTATGTTCATTTGCACACATAATGTTGGAGCCTATATAAACGTGACACCTCGTGTAATGCGCTGAGAGATTGATGGCTCAAGTAATTCACCGTGGTAAGTTCAGTACAGCGTTTAATGAAAGGGAAAAAACAGTCTCTGCATTATGAGTTTCACCATCAAGTAAAACTTAGGGTTGGGGTTTAGGTTTGTAGTGACTGTAGTTTATTGAAGCGATGACAACAAGTAACACCTGCAGAGACATCTTGATCTTCACTTTTGTGTCTTGTTTGGCATAAACCGCTGGAGCTTTGACTCTGTCCATCTCTGGCTTGTTCACTGACAGACTGCTGACATTGATTCTTGATTCACTTGTGCATTTAACGTCTATTAAAACATTGTTGTATATGAAGGTGTTGCAAATTTTACAGGTTTATTGTCATTCCAGTGCTGACAGTTAATGCTTGTTTACTGATATCATGTTGATACTTCCAACATTATCATTTTGTAAATAGCCCTTCATCGGTTATGTGCAGTTAAGTTTGTTTATGTTGTTGCTTTGAAACTGTCTATATCGTATATTGCGGAAAACAACATAAATTCCATGTACAGTATTATAATACCATAAACTGAGTCTGTTTTCTATTTATCTAACTATTTCTCTATTACAGTAAGCACTGAACATTTTTATGAACAGCTGCTTTGAATCAATGCAAAACTGAATTGATTCATAGAACAGCTCCGCCCACCCACATGTTCTCACAGATCTTAGTGGTAAAAGGCAAAAGATTTCTGTGTTTGTGTGTGTGGTTTTGTGTGTGTGTGTGTGCGTGCGTGTGTTTGCTTGTGTGTGTGCCTGTGTGTGTTTGTTTGTTTTACTATTTGTGTGTTTGTTTGTTTATGTATGTGTATGTATGTGTATGCGTGCGTGCATGCGTGTGCCTGTGTGTATGTATGTGTGGGTGTGTGTCACATTGTGTGTATCATTCAGCACGATTATTAAACAAACTAAAAGATGTTTTATTAACAAGTTTCTGTGCAGATAATTAACTCAACTGACTTTCAATGAACATTCACAGGGATCATCCGATCAGCTTTATAAATAGTCATGCAGTCTAACCTCCATTCTCTTGAATGTCTGGTAACATCCCACCTCCACCACCACTGTTATACCTCAGCGTCAGGGGGTATACTCTGGGTTATCTGTCCCACTTCTTCATCTGCGAGGAGAACTTGTGAAATGATGTTTATTTGAAAGTGTAAATACAGAAATGTTTATGTGAGAGTTTGATCTCTATGACAAATCCCCACAAAGACACTTATTAGTCTGTGCTTGTGTGGGGGAATTCCTTCCATTTTAACCCACATTTATTTAAGGTAAATGGATTTTTTTTAATCCATTAACATCCAGCTGACTTCTGTTCAAAGCTATGATGTCAAAGCCAAACTTAACTTTTCATGACAGTGTCGACTTGAGCAAACCAAAAACAAACCAGAACAGAACCAGTTGTGAAAGAGGGATTCTGTGAACATACACATTTATTAATTTATGATAGATGTATGATATTTGTTGTAATGAATGTTCTCAAGTAACTTCCCCAACTCATGACCACACTGACACATTTTCAAACGGAACACGCGTGTGTGTGTGTGTTTCTGGTGAGAAAGTTCAATTTCAGTGATAACGTCACAACACAAGCATCGCTGCTGAAGAGACTCTTACACCATCGTCACCCTAAAAACACAACATCATCACAACACACACACCCTCTCGCCGTCTCTCATACACATACTAGTTTATAAAGTGTAATACATGGACAAGATTACTGTAATGCATTAGACAGAAATACCAAAGGAAGCTCCAGAAGTAACACTATAATATAATATAGCAATAATCTCATGTAAATAATGATGATTTCTTGAGTTCAACTAGACTTCATTTTCTTATTGAGGCTAAATCTTCTGATTCTGCTGGTTCATGTGTGCTGAAGGTTTTAGTGGTAAGAGAGTCGTGCACAGAAGATCAGCGCTTGGATTCTCATGGTCAGCAGGCAGCGACTGACGTGTCCTTGAGCGAGGCACCTAACACCCTGTTTGCTCCCCGGGCGCTGCAGTGATAGCTGCCCACTGCTCCGGGTGAGTGTGTGTGTTCACTACTCACTGGATGGGTTAAATGCAGAGGTCACATTCTGGTTATAGGCCACCGTAACTGACAAAAAGGTCTCTTTCACTTTCACCTCAGCAGCGGTTCTAACATCCTCAGATTAAAGTGTTCATGTTCCTCCCGCTCAGATACACATCCGCTACACTCAACAGTCTTTCAGTGATGTGAAGCCGTAGATGAGTTCTTCACACTTTGATTGTCTGTCTTACTGGAGCAGCTCTGAATCTCAACATGTCTCCAGTATTTACAGTTTCTCTTCATGTTTATTTTGAACATTTTCAAAACTGAGAAATATCTTGAATTGAATCCTTGACAGACAACTCATGTTCCCTCATGGGGTCCTTGTGTCCTGAAACACTGACTTCAGAGCGATGTAACGAACTGATCTTCAATCTGTGGTCATCCAGATTCTGCTGTCATCAGTGACACTGCTCAAAGAATGATTTAAATGCCTATTCAACATTTTTACAAGTAAACATCATTAAGTGTGTTTCATAATTTGTTTCCTAATTGAAATTGTGTAGACATAAGTACTTCAGACTTTTATCATTCATTTCAGGACATCTGTTCCCCACAATGTTCAGAACCCTGTACACACACACACACTCGTATGAATCATCTATCCTCTATGAGTGAGAAGAACCCACCACAGCAGAGGTGGTGAAGAGCGTGTGTGCGTGACACCTGCTGAATCATCTGTGAGATTCACCTGAGTCATTGATCAGATAAATACAGACATTAGAGTCACACACACACACAAACACAAACACACACACACACACTAACGTCTCGTTGACTCTGAAAGCTTGTATCACATCCGACTGTCACTTTAATGCCGTTTTTCTTGCTCGTCCAGGTAAGAGATGGTCATCATATCTTCTGCTGCATGTGTTGTGAGGGGGTTTGTAATGTTAATGATAACTGACTGAAAACATGACGATATGTGTTCCTCAGACATCGTTTGAGATATACAGCCCTCTAGCTGCGTCATGAGATGTTGTGTTATATTAACATTGGCATGAATCTCAGTGTGTTATAATATCAATTCATAATTCATGAATGCCTGCTGCTCTGTTGTGGTTTAATTCTTCACACTACACACACATACTTTACTTTTTCTGATTTTTTTATATCAAATCTAAAGTTTGAGTTTGTTAACATTAGTAAATGCATTAGCTAACATGATCTGATGATCAATATAGTTTTCAGCATTTATTCATCTTTCTTAATGTTCGTCGATACAATCATTCATTCATAGTGCATTAGAACTATTGTTCAGCGTTAACTAATGTTAACAATTCCATCTTTTTTTATTCAAATGATCAATCAAATATTATTTTTAATTTGACAACGTCTCTGCCCAAACAAGACTCCTCAGAATTGTTTTCAATCGATACGACTCTTTCAGAGGATCTCCACACCCGTATCTCTTTACTTCCTTAAGAATGTCTGCAAGAAAGTATTGACAGTTTACATCATACTGACCACTATGACCTGCTCCTGAATCAGAGTCTAGAACAACAGAGAAAATCAATGCTGAATCTGTTCACACACACGCACGCACGCACACACACACATGAAAAAAACAAGTGCATACGCACAGATGTAAAAACCAAGTCCACACACACGCACACACATGTTTGCACAGCTATCTTTATGAGGACATACATTGACGCAATGCAATCTCTAGACCCTTACCCTAACCATCAGAAGAGAGTACCTGACCCTCACCCTAAACCTGACCTAAACCTGATTATAACCTAAACCTGATTTTAACCTAAACCCTAAAACCAGGTCTTGACCCTCAAACAGCCCTTTAAAGGGGTCTCAGAAAGTGAGGACCGGACAAAATGTCCTCACTTTACTCTCTTAGTGCAAACTCTGCTGGTCTAAAACTCAAACTGGTCCTCATAAAGATAGATTTACAAGTACACATGTAAAAACCAAGTCCACACTCACACACATATAAAAACCAAATTCACACACTCGCACACAGACACACACACGCACACACGCACGCACACACACACACAGACAGTATTTTGTGAGTTTTATCAGTATTAGAGTGACGTCCATGATACACGTGTCACAGTCTCATGTGTATTAAAGATATCAGCAACGTTTACTCTGTACTTGACTACATTATTCAACTAGTACATGTTCTCTTTACTCCACTACATGTGTAATGACTGATGCAAGTACACATTACACTTTGATGGCACCTTTCTTTTTTGCATCAGTTTTTTTCTGCAACAGAGGAAGCATTATTACCGTTTACAGGGCATTAAGCTACTATATATTTTGGTTATTTGTGTCCTTGCTTACTGAAACTTGTCAACATGGGTTCTTTATGTGAATGCGGGTGCATTTTCAGGTTGTTGGTGTATTATGTAGGAAGAAGACACGACTGCAGCCAGCGATAAGGCCAAAACCAGCGTGTCCAGAGAAACAAGGCTTTTACTTTTGTGATTCTTTACTGAACATAATTGTATTAATCCGTCTTACTGACGAGAGCTTTTTGAAGGATATTGGTTTCCTTTTGAGCACTTGAGCTCCACTGAGACTTGTGTGTTTTTAATAGACGTAGACTGTGGTGTCCACCTTGATATGTTGGAGTTTTGGCATTCAGTTTGATGCGATTGCTCTCCTCCTGAATCAAGTGTTTCTTGATTTTCTCTGACATGTCTCTTAAGTGTTGAGGACTAGTGCTGCTTTGTGCCACATTTAGTATGAGTAGAATACCTGAGTTCTGTGCAAATCAGATACTTTAAGACTTTAACTGAAGGAGTTTAGGATTTGATGACTTGTAACATAAAACGGAGTCATTTTCACTGAAGGTATCTGTACTTTTACTCAATTGGGGTTTTCAGGAACTCTTTACACCTCTGCATTGAAGAGAGATGTTAGACCACTGAGGTTGTCCAGATCTAACATCAGTTTTCTACAATATTGGCAGCACTTAATACAGTTTGTCCTATTAGGCCATTATTTCACAACTTTTATAGCACAACATGGAAAAACGGAATGGTGGATACGGCCATGGTCAGAATGAAAAGGAATATGTTATGCTATGTATTGAGCAGAAATGATCTCCCGTTGTGTTGTTCAGAAGAATGAAGGTCAGAACAGGTTTGGAACAACACGGCGGTGAGTCAAAATGTTTCAATTTTTCAATCAGACCAGATTCACATCGGACCAACCTGCACACACCCATGACAGCAGATTCACTTCTTCTGCTTTCCCTCCAGAGATTTTATTCTCATTTCACATCATTCTCCTGCTTGATATTCAGAGTCTCATCTGAAAAACACAAAAGTGGGTCAGATGAGAATAATTTCTTAAGCCCATTGGAACATCAAAACATATGACGGCTATGGGGGCATTTTAATAACCGCCACCAATATTCACCCCCGCGGTCGGACAGGCGGAGAGCCGGCCGCTGACTGCAGGCGTGAGCCTCTAATGCCGCATGTCATTTTACAACTGGAACCAAGAAGTTTGAAAAGCCTCGCAGTGTATTCATGTGAAAAAATGCATTGAGGCGTTTCATGCAAAGTAGACGCACTACACAAAAACACATCAGTAAGTTTTATATTGTTTGTGATCAAATATTTTATTTACAATCATGAGTTAATTCTCATGTTCATTTAATATGTGGCATTTATCAGGTCCAACATCTTTTTGTTTGGGTTAAACAAACCTTAAACCTCACAGAATTTAATCAAACTTTCAGAAGAAGTGAATAATCCCTTACATTGAAAGAGGGATGCGGGTCTGAGGATGGCCTCTTTCTGCAACTAGGCCAGTTAGAAACCACCTAGCAACAAACATAAACACCCTAGCAACCATACAGAAACGCCCTGGAAACCACACAGTACTACGATCAGTCTTCACCTGTTTTGTGGGGACTTTACATACACAGATGCTTCAGAGGTTATTCACAGCGATGCCACAGAAGAAACATTCAGTCAAAGGTTCTTAAAGAACCATCTCTGTCTCACTTCTCATCATCTGAAGAACCTTTCTTGCAACACAGAACCCAAAGAAGTGTAGATACTGTACAACTGTATATCATGACCTGTAACCACTGTCTCACACACACACACACACACACACACAGCAATGTTTTTGTTTTGGACAGCAGAACTATGGTGATGTCTTTCTAAGAAGGGCAGAACTCAATACTGCGTGTTTGGCATGATAAAATGCTTCAGAAAATGCTTGCCTGTGTGTGCGTGTGCTTGTGCGTGTGTGTTATTATGAGTTTCACACACCTCAACTTCACTTCAACACCCAATGACAACAGTAACTTCAAGTATTAAGCATTAGAGCTGTTGTTGTGTATGTTTGGGGTGTGTGTGTGTGTGTTGGTTGTGACGGGGGAGTGTTGTTAAGTGTGTGTACGGGCCGGCCGGCCGGCGAGTGTTCTGGCAGTGTTTATGTTTTATGATGTCCCTCCTCCAGAGCTTCTGGTGACTCATAATGACTTTCAGTCATCACTGCAGATCCCTACATACTGAACCTGAGAAAGTGCTCATCACACACACAACACACACACACAAACACACAGTTTGGTGGTCAAACCACAGAAGACCAACATTTATTGATTCTCAGAACCTCACAAAATTTCTCAGTACTTTAACACTTTTATGAAGTCTTACAGAGTCTGTTTGTTTCTTTCTTTCTTTTCCTTGTGGAGATCCTTAAGAACACAATCTAGAAGAAACCGGATTCAAAAATCAAGAACCCACAAGTCTAACATAAATGATTGTGTTTCTTCTTTTAGAGGAAAATGTTTGCCTGTGTTTTTATGGTTGTCATGGACACCAGCACTTGGGTTTTATGAAATGACAAAATACTTATAAAGTTACATAACTTCATTCTATGTTTACTCATTTCTTTATATAATGCAGATTTACTATGAACATGATGATCTGTTGTGTTTCATCTGACATTAAAACGTCAAGTTTGACCGGACAAAAATAATTTGGTGCACAAACATCTGTAACCTTTTGCTCCCTAAACATTAACATCACATCACCCATCCTACCATCTTCATTGCTGTAAGACTGTGTGTGTGCGTGCTTGTGTGTGTGTGTGTGCGTTTGTGCGTACTTGTGTGTGTGCATGCATATGTGCGCGCGTGTATGTGCGTTGTAATGTAAGGACACATGATGTTATCAAACATTCAGATAGAGAAGATATGAGGGCAGATTCTTTAAAACATCACTTGTGTTTTACAGAAAACAAATAACATATTAGGCAGTAAGAATATAACACTTTCATTTTTAGAAGCATTATTTCTTTATCTTTTAACAGAATTGAAGAAAAACAGACACACTGTTGTATTTGAACTGCTTTAGATTGATAAAAGGATCTCCGCTCAAGAGTTTTCTCTTCTCTTTCATGGGATGTAATGGGCTCATGGCCAGTGGTTAATGACTAACATATGTAAGTCATGAGTAGATTTATGAAAAGTGTAGTGAGTCTGACACATATGGAAAAGGGTTGCGTAAGAAAGATCTCCATCACATCGCCTGATTGAGGGGAGTGACGGCTGTGACACAAACCAACACAAATGTGTCTCGGACACTTACAGAAACCAAGAACACACACTTATGTTTTGATTTGTGTGTGTGCGTGTTTGTTCTTTATTGGTTCAGATTTTCATTTTATAGTAAGTTTATTTAATCTGACTGATCATTTATAGTAGAAGATGATATTTCCTAAACGATCACATTGTAACATTCAGGACTGTGTTTAACGCCGTCATCTTGAGGACATTTGTGCTTTGATGAGAAAGCAACGGGACGAGATTTTAATTCCATTTCTATTGATCAAAATTTAAGAAAGGTAAAAAACTATTTGTGTGTGCTGTTTTATGGTTTCTTTTCATTCATCATTAACAAACGTATCCTTCAGTTTAAATGTATTAACATATTTACTGACATATCCCTTAAGACTTAAACTTGCACAATTAAAGTGCATTAAGTACAAAATGAGTTTTCAACTTTAAGACGGCTCATTTGTCAGACTTTAAGTTGAAATATACCAATTTAGTATATCAAAAGAACAATTGCAGGGTATTTTTATGAGGTACATACATTAAATATGTAAATAGCTTTGCAGTATAGGACAGAAATTTATTTCAAATACATTTTAGTATATTTGAAGAGTTTGGTTCCAAAATGAGATGAATTATGTTTTTCAAAAAACGTCCAATTAATATCAACCAAACTGCAGTTGGTTAGTTTTGAATTAAGATAAAACACAATAAAAACATTTAAAACAGTTATCTCATTTTGGAACCAAACTCTTCATTTATTTTTTACTATAAGGATTTCTACCCTGAACATAAAGGAGGTATTGAAGTGAGACATTTTGTTGTTTCTTCTAGTCATTACACAATCAAAGGTTATAAAACTGTGATTCTGACCTCATTACATAGCATAAGTATCACTTTATTTATTTTATTTTATAAAACCTTGCTATGCATATGGAATTATCGTTTTATAAAAGCAATGAGGCGTGTGAAAGCAGTGTGTTACAGAGCATTATATAACAGCTGAGGGGGGTTAATGCCACAACACCCTAACCTGTTATAAAATACACTGTAACACATTGCTTCACACACCTTACTGCTTTAATAAAGCCCAACCTGTTGAAGTATGTGTGGGGTTAAACTTGCTTCAGCCTCCTCGCAGAGCATTTGCATGGGCCGAATACCGGTTCCACGGAGAGGGAGGGAGAGAGAGAGAGAGAGAGAGAGAGAGAGAGAGAGAGAGAGAGAGAGAGAGAGAGAGAGAGAGAGAGAGAGAGAGAGAGAGAGAGAGAGAGAGAGAGAGAGAGAGAGAGAGAGAGAGAGAGAGAGAGAGAGAGAGAGAGAGAGAGTTCAGAGTAAGACAGCACTTGACATGTGTAACAGTTAAAGGTGATGATATCATCCGCTTCCATCCGAATATTTGTTGTGATGTTACCATAGTGTTTCAACAAACAAGACAACATCTGTTCGCCAGCGTTCAGACAGAGAAGCATTGTGTCTCCCAAACAGAAACGCTGACGTCTGATATTGATGTAAAGCTCTCCAAACGCTGAACACAAACAGAAAATGGTTGAAATAATCTAATGTGAACTAACTCAAATGTAACGAAAGTGACCTGACACTGAGGTAAGATACACAGATGTCTCAGTAAACACTCGTTCTGATCCACTCCACCACGACATTTGGTGACATTTAACAGAAATAACAACTGCATTGGGATTTCAACAGAAATCTGCACATTTAAAGAATATCAGGGGGTTTATATTATACCGTATATGAACATTATACCGCTGCTAAATAAACATAACAACATCATAAAGAGGCGAGATTATAACCACTTGCCCATATAGAGAAAGTGAGTTTCATGTATGTTTAACCCAAAAATATAACTTCAAATATTGAAATGCACCCAGAATGCTTTCACAGCAATATTAATACAATGTGTTGAGTATCTGTGCATAGACAAACATTACTTTTGCTTGAAAGTAGGGCTGGTCGATAATGACAAAAATCATAATCACCATTATTTTGGTCGATATTGAGATCGCGATCATTAAACACGATGACTCACAGACCTTTGGGAAAGGGTACACTGTGGATTTATTATACCACAAGAAAAGAGAGGATTCTCACAAAATGGAATTCAGCACAATTATCATATTACTTCGATTATTTTGTTTTTGTAATTGTTGAAGGCCAAAATTGACGAAAACGATTAATTTTCTATTAATTGCACAGGCCTACTCGAATGTTTGGGCCGCCCTCATCCTAACCCTTAATATCTCATGCTTCATGTTATCAGACGAATGAACATCCAACAAGACCTCAGATAAAAGATCAATATGAAAGTAAATCAGCATGTGTATGAAGTCCTGGTCGTGTGTGACATGAGCTGACAGCAGCTATCTGCCTTCTGCCCGCGGGAGCGAGGATAACTAGCTTGTCACCGGAAGGTGTTAGTAACATGCCAATTCTTTTGCCACCAGACGTCATGCTGCATTCAGGCTGAAGGTGAGACGGCTGGCGGCATTACGTGGGCTGTCAATCACTGTCAGATCCTGTGAAGATGAGGGGGAGGCGGGGTCTGTGTAAGACTAGCGGCTGTACGATATGAAACCTTCATTAATAGACGATTAATATACGACTGAGATGACGGTGTCGCCGTAGGACCAAACTACTTGACAAGTTCCATTGGAATACTTTCAGTCTCTACATCACAAAACACATCTGAACACAATTTCATCTAAAGAAAATCAACAAACCAACGACAACCAAAAAACACAAGACAACAAAGTCTGTTTTGCTCTGATTTTCCACATCTTTCAAAATCATGTCATGTGTGTGTGTGTGTACCTGCTAAACCCTACAAAATGTCCCCACAAAGATGGCAATATCCAAAAAGTTTTCTCTGTGTGTGTGTGTGTGTGTCTGCGTGCGTGCGTGCGTGTTCATTTGTTCCTACAGATGCTGTGTTGTTTCCACTTCTGTGGAGTTTTGCGCTACAAGACCAAATATAATGTGTTTGTGTCTGTGAGTGTTTGTGGTTCAGGATTATAGTTGTGTCTTACTGCATCAGACGTCTGTGCAGCGGTCGCATGTATATGCTAAAGACAACAGACAAGTGCAGACAGAAGATGTCACGGTGAATCTGAGTCATGCCACACAACCTCAGCACTGACGGCCACACCTGAACACACACACACATAATATTCACCAGAACCTCCCACAAACACACTGGATTCATACAATACAAACATAAAAATGTATATTGAATTAAACCATAAATCTGTGAACACTATCATTTCATTATTTACTGTATGAAATTTTAGTGAGGACCAGCAAAAATAAACTTCAGTAGCCTTCTTCAGTTTAAAAAATGACAAAAAAAATGAATTAGTTCAAGATATATTTTCAACATGACTGATTTGAGTCGACCGAGTCTGGTGTTAATTCTGTGGTTTCACCGAGCGAACGGCAGCGAGCAGAGACGTCTGAGAGAGATCTGATGAACCACACACACTCACAAACACACATCACACACATTCACAAACACACAACACAAACCCTCGACAACAAACATTCCAATCCTAACGGATATATATATGAGTGATAACCAACAATATCTCTCACACACACAAACGCAGGCACGCACGCACACACACTCACACACGTACTGAATGCCAACCAGTGCATCACATCAATGTCTTCATCTTATAGAAGAAATGAATCTCTTTAAGTTGTGAACATTTGAAGACACACAATATTACAGTGTGATATCCAACAGACACTTCTTTTTTACTGTAACTGTTTACATTTTATTTTGTTTACAGTGGCTAACACACATTTTTAAGTACTTCAATCACTTATACAAAACTCCTCACACAGTCTTCCTACCAACTGTCACATCAGCACAGAAAACACACTGATATTAAAAATAAAAGATTAAGCTCCACAATGTTTTTGTTGTAAAACAATCATTTAGAATCCACTACAACACATCAGTACTGGACAGATATGATCAGTGTTGGGTGTTACTGTGATTAAATGACTTTTCTCTTGAATAAGTTAAGTAATGTATTACTCTGATTTATTCTGTAATTTAATGACAGGTACTTCTGATGTCATTGAACTAAATACTGTGTGTAATATATGTGTGTGCAATAGTGGAACTGAAAATTAAAAATGTAACTATATCTCGCTGCTTTAACTCTCACATTTATAATACTTTGTTCAGTTAATAATACTAAACTATACTTTATGTTGTTTTATTAATTTATTTAAATGAGTAACATTACAGTTTATGCATTTGACACACGCTTTTCTCCAAAGTGACTTGCAGAGAGTTCAGGGAGCAATAGAGTGATATTACTGGAAGCAGATTACACTATTGAATATGTAACTAGTACTTCATTATTTTTTCACGGTAACATGCAAATACTGGATGTGTACGGAGCCCTTTTAGGGACATGGTGGTGGGAAAAAATGAGAGGGAAGAGAAAAATATTTTTTAAATCTTTTGCGTTCCCCCGAGAAACATTGCGTTATCTCGCAAAACTTTTGCGTTCCCTCGAGAAACATTGCGTTATCTCGCAAAACTTTTGCGTTCCCTCGAGAAACATTGCGTTATCTCGCAAAACTTTTGCGTTCCCCCGAGAAACATTGCGTTATCTCGCAAAACTTTTGCGTTCCCTCGAGAAACATTGCGTTATCTCGCAAATCTTTTGCGTTCCCTCGAGAAACATTGCGTTATCTCGCAAAACTTTTGCGTTCCCTCGAGAAACATTGCGTTATCTCGCAAAACTTTTGCGTTCCCTCGAGAAACATTGCGTTATCTCGCAAAACTTTTGCGTTCCCCCGAGAAACATTGCGTTATCTCGCAAAACTTTTGCGTTCCCTCGAGAAACATTGCGTTATCTCGCAAATCTTTTGCGTTCCCCCGAGAAACATTGCGTTATCTCGCAAAACTTTTGCGTTCCCTCGAGAAACATTGCGTTATCTCGCAAAACTTTTGCGTTCCCTCGAGAAACATTGCGTTATCTCGCAAAACTTTTGCGTTCCCTCGAGAAACATTGCGTTATCTCGCAAAACTTTTGCGTTCCCTCGAGAAACATTGCGTTATCTCGCAAAACATTCAAACGTTCTGTTATTCCGCTCCGTATGGAGCGGTTCATACTAGATTCCCGGACCAATAATTTGTGAGCTAAACGTTGTTATAACACACACAACACATTATTCCTTAGACAAGGATCAACAACCTAGTCTTCCTCAAAACGAGAATATAAATGTATCTCTGTATGAGCAGGTGACATGGAGTAGTCCAAAGAGACCGTCTACAAAGTGACTGTAAATCCGAAAAGCGTTATTAAAAAGAAAATCATTAATAACTTAAATGTTACACACTGTAGTCTCACCAAATTCAGATTACACATTAATGGCCTCCTACTGAATCTAAACTGGTTTTAGTTATACTACATTATGTAGCACTGAAGTTAATTACTATTATTAGTAGCCTAATGATCTTCGGGTTTTGCCCTTTATAGATGATCCCTTGTCTCATTTGTGGAAAATTAAGTTCAAGTTCATTGTTCACGTTAATTAGAATGAGGTGTCATTTGTGTTATAAGAACGTTTAGCTCACTAGTTATTAGTCCGGGAATCTGCGTCTATAAACCAATGTTTACAGAGCTAGTCTCAAACTCAACCAGCAGAACATTATGAAGTGTTTGTCCGAATCCAAAATGTTTTGCGAGATAACGCAAATATGTTTGCGAGAGAACGCAAAAGCTTTAAAAAATATTTTTCTCTTCCCTCTCATTTTTTCCACCACCATGTCCCTAAAAGGGCTCCGTAGGGATATGAGTCCATGTTACATAAAAGAACAGAAAAAAGATTCCTCACTTCTGTCTGACACCTGTGTTGTTGTGTTCATATTTGTTTACTCTCAATATATATTTCAATAAAATGTAATTAAACATAGCAGCTTGCAGTCTCATTGAGTTTTGTATAGCGTTATGGTGTTATAATAAAAAACATAAAATTCTAACCCAACCTCAGAAGATTACTCTTTGATAACAGTTAAGAGACATCTTGTGTTTGACTGCCAATATCATCGCTTTAAGACCGATCACTCACTTTTGTTTGTTCCGTCTGAGAGTTGAGCAAGTTTAAGTTCTCTTACATCAGAGATTCTTTCATCTCAATACCGTCATCATTTATGAAAATAAAGTACAATATTGTGTTGTCTTCACATTCTCTGTCACACCTGCAGCTCACCTGTGATTTCAGGAGTTAAGAGCGACTTCCCGTCGGCTAATTCCCGGTCTTTCCGTTTCCGCCTCAGCACGAGAAGCCCGCGCGCTTGCCGCCTTGCGCGCGTGACCTTCCGCGAGCTCACCTTCGATCAAAACGCGTCGCGTCAGTTTATAGACTCAACAAACAAACACCATCTGACATATAAGAGTCATAATACGAAGATTTTATTCCAAAACTCATGTTTTGTAAAATGACATTTCTGAAGAGGATGATCGAACAATACAGAAGAAAGAGCGCGTGCTTAACGTGACTGAATTATTCATGTTGGGTTTTTTGCAGAAGCCCTGAGAGATTAATCTCTGCTGTCGGATGTCACGACATCGCTTTAAGATTCTGTCGAGCAGTTTGGTTATGAGAATTCTGATCAGAATGTGACAGCTTATTTCTTATGTGATGCTATGTTTCATCGTAATATACTTATTAATTAAAGGGAAAAAAACAATTAAAGCTAATAAATCAGTGAGGTGAAAATACTTTAAATAAAACCACGTCAACTCTGGAGCCTGACAGAGGACCGCATGACGTCTCATGTTAGTGTTACCAGGGAGACGGAGGGTGAACTGATGACATGTGTGAATGATATTGTTAGTCCATCATTTTCCCTTTAATTATCACTTCTTCATGGAGGAGGTGAAAGGTCATTTCTGAGCTCATATGTTCTGTATGTGATCAGCCTCATATTACCCCCAAAAAACATCTCGTCAACTGTTTAATGAACTAACCTGGAATCAGATGTCTTAATATGAGATTCATTTCACCTCATGAGCTTTTCTCCTCCAGATGACAAGGAAGACAGGAATGTAGACAGCTGTAGAAATATGAGATGCAGGCTGGGTCAATGGTTCATTGATTTATTATATAACTAAATCAGTTGATGAGGACATGGCTTCTTTTAGGAAAGGAAAGATATGTTCTAATCTGATGTAAAGTTTGAAATGTTTTTGCTACATGTAAAAAATGATTATGTGCCTAAGTAGATTTTATGAAAAGTAATTATTAAAATGTACTTAAGATAATTATGTTCCTGTTTTTAACAAAAATAATGTCAAAATAACATAAAATCTTGGGAATAAAATCCACTAGTTTTCGTTGTTAAGATTTTAATTATTTAGTTTGAGTCATTTTAATTGAACAAATTATGAAGTAAATCCAACTTAATTTTAATCGGTGAAATTAAGTTCACTTATTTATTTTGTGTTGAGACTAAATAAATCATGTTTGTACCTCGTCAGATGATCTGTAGTCCCAGCATGTTTTGTATAGGAGATTCATTTCAGATTAACTGTCATTTGAAGTGTTGTTCAGTAAAAAGAAAGACTTGTTCGTGTAGTTGATATATCTTTGAGATTTAGGAGAGTTTTGGTATCATATTTCAGTTTGGGTGTTTTAGTTGTGACCGTTGTTCAGAAGCGCGGAGCTTGTGCTTCATCTGAGGGAGACACAAGAAGACTCATGAAGTGGATTATTTCAGAAGACCACCAGTCTCTTCTCACTTGAACATTTTATGTTATAAAAAATAATAGGCTATATTTCAAAATTAAAGTAAGTTATCCTTGAAGTTTGAGTTAGACATATATTTTGTTCAGCACATTTCTACTTTGGTCTACTTAGAGTAACATTTACTTGAACAAAAGGTAAATGTATTTTCAAAAGAATTTACTTTACTCTGGTTAACAAGTTGTAATTGAATTAGGAGCAAATTTTACTTATAAAATGTTCTTGCAAATTGTTAAAAAAACGTTATTAAGTAAATTCTAAAAGTATTTTTTCAGTGAGATCCTTCTCTTCACCATATCTTTTCTGCATTTCTTTAGTATCTGTTTTAATGCTGTTGTTTTTTTACAGAGTAAATCTTTATCATTCAGCTAAAAGCAGACGTTTGATCATGTGACATTTCCTAAATGCTTATTGAAGTTCAACCAAAAAAAGAAATGGACCCTTAAGTTGTTCCTAACCTGCATAGGCCTAAATGTCTTTATTCTTTTGAACAGAAAGAAAATATTTGAAAATTTGTTAGCAATTTTCTGTTCTGCAGGGGACATTCTGTCAATTGCAATTTATTTCCAAATATCTTTCTTTGTGTTCAGCAGAATAAAGACATTTATACAGGTTTAGAACAACTTAAGGCTGAGTGAATGATGACAGAATTTTCACTTTTTGATGAACTGTCCCTTTAATGAAGCCTAATCTGCGGCGTAACTTTGTTTTATAAAGTGGTGGGGACAGAGACGACAGAAACAATACTGGACTCAATTGTTTCTGTAATAACTGGTTGGGAATATTGATCATAGTTTGCGGTCACACGCTTTTCGACTCGAGCTCTCACAGTATGTGTTTCCTAACGGTCATTTGGTGAAGGTCACTGGCTGTTAACACTTAAAAACACTTAAAACACTTTATTCCTATGATTAAAAATGTCACTTGTTCATTGGTTTACGCGTGTTTGTGTGTTTGTGTGTGGACACTGGATGCGCAAGCGAGCGGCGCGAGCGCGGATGATGCGCGCACTTTTATACTGACTCTCTGTCTTCAGCAAATATAACTCACGAGTGTGAGCGACGAGAGATGCGGAGAGAGCGGCGCGTCCTGCGTTTCCCACGAGTTTAGGATGTTAATGCCCCTAACAATACACACCTTCTACCGCAAGCATTTCTTTATTTCTTCCAAAAAGTGCTGGGGACCTGTCCCGCCCGCATATCACACGTGTGAATGTATAATGTATCATAAATACAGATGAAACACGTGGAGAATTATACGGAAGGCACAGATCGGGCTGCTGGTAAATGTTGAGCGAGGGAAAGTTTGTCAAACCAGCCAAGAAGGAAAAAAGTCTTTTGATGAGAACTGAAGGCAGCAGGCTGGTCAGTGATGCATGTGTGCTGCTCATGTTTTCTTGAAGATGCTGTTTAGCACCAGACTCTGTGGTTAATAAACCTCTAGCGCTTGAATATGACATTTGGATATGACAAATAAACACACATGTTCACTTGGATTGGATTCTTGCATTTGACCTGCTGTCCTGCGATGAGATTCTCCCTCAACCATCTGCCTCAGGACACATGACACACAAACTCACAGTCTGCCATCAGCTCGGAGAGAGAGAGAGAGATGCCTTGTATTTACTGAGAAACTGAGAAAAGAAACACAACACTTCCATTAAAAGCAAACTAGAAGTCTGTGTCGACAGCCCCGTGGTTGATGACATGTAGCGCCAGCTCCGAGTTCTGAACACATCTCAATGGTCCTTCACTGATGCCGTTCCTCCATCCCAGGCCATCGCTGTCCTGTCTGCTCTCTACTATCCTGTCCCAATAAAAGCATGAAATCTCCAAAAAAACCCACTGGACTTGAGGAAGAAATCCACCTTAATTTACATTGAGGTTCCCATTATAATGCATTTGTAAATGTCTTCATTTATGATTAATAAGTTATTTACAAATGCATTATGACGCATGTTATAACTGCATGAATAAAAAGAGGGATTCTAACCAAACATCCGCCAAATACTGAGCCATGTTTGTCTCACATGTTATAAATGCTCATTAAGTGTATTTATTCATTATTTATTTCACTCAAAAGCAGATTCATGATTATCTTGATGTTTGTTGTTTGTAATATAGGCCGCCAGACTCTCAACATTTTTCATTGTTACTTAGCAGCTGTACATGAGACATATTGACTATAAGCAAATCAATTTTTGTTATACACCTGTAAAAACATGAAAAAGGTGAAAACACAGAAGACAGACACGCACACATACAAACACTCCATACACACAATATGCACACGTATTAACACACACAGACACACACACAGACGCGCAGACACACGTACACACAGACAAGCACGAGCACACAGGCACACACACACACAGACAAGCACTCGCACACAGACACACACACACAGGCACTGACACACACACACAGACGCGCAGACACACGTACACACACACAAGCACGAGCACACAGACACACACACACACACACAGACAAGCACTCGCACACAGACACACACACACAGGCACTGACACACACACACAGACGCGCAGACACACGTACACACAGACAAGCACGAGCACACAGACACACACACACAGACAAGCACTCGCACACAGACACACACACACAGGCACTGACACACACACACACACACACACACACACACACACACACACACACACACAAACACACAGACACACACAGACAAGCACACACACACACACACACACAAACACACAGACACACACAGACAAGCACACACACACAGACAAGCACTCGCACACAGACACACACACACAGGCACTGACACACACACACAGACGCGCAGACACACGTACACACGTACACACAGACAAGCACGAGCACACAGACACACACACACACACACACACAGACAAGCACTCGCACACAGACACACACACACAGGCACTGACACACACACACAGACGCGCAGACACACGTACACAAAGACAAGCACGAGCACACAGACACACACACACACACACACAGACACACACAGACAAGCACTCGCACACAGACACACGTACACACAGACAAGCACGAGCACACAGACACACACACACACACACAGACAAGCACTCGCACACAGACACACACACACAGGCACTGACACACACACACAGACGCGCAGACACACGTACACACACACAAGCACGAGCAAACAGACACACACACACAGACAAGCACTCGCACACAGACAAGCACTCGCACACACACACACACACACACACAGACAAGCACACACACACAGACAAGCACACACACACAGACAAGCACACACACACAGACAAGCACACACACACAGACAAGCATGCGCGCACACACACACACACACACACACACACACACACACACACACACACACACACACAGACAAGCATGCACAGTGAAAGCACACAGATAAGATTAGATTCAACTTTATTGTCATTACACATATACAAGTTCAGTGTAACGAAATGTAGTTTAGGTCTAACCAGAAGTGCAATTAGCAAGTGCAGATATACAGTGTGAATAAATACAGAATACAATATTAGGAAATTACTATACAATGGGCATGTACTATGAAAATACTTTACAGAAGGAATGTACTATGACAATATATACAGAAGGCTATATACTGTGAACATTAGTGTACAGGAGGTTATGAACAGATAACAATATAGACTATACAATAGTGCAAGTGACCTGAGTGTGCATTAGTTACAGACATTAGCTATTAAAGTTACAGTGCAGTAGATGAGTTAATGCAGTTATTAAAGGTACGGTGCAATACATGAGTAGATGCAGATATACAGTTACAGTGCAGTAGATGAGTTAGTGCAGTTATTGAAGCTATAGTGCAATAAATGAGAAGATGCAGTTAGTTATGCGATAGATGCAATAATGCAATAGATGAGTTACAGTGCAGTAGGTGAGTTAGTGCAGTTATTGAAGTTACAGTGCAGTAGATGAGTTAATGCAGTTATGAAAGTAGATAAAGATAAAGGGGAGAGAAACACAGGTCAAATATTAAACAGACTATAAATTCCTATATGCAATATTAATTGTGTACAAACTTTAAAATTCTAATTCTAAAGAAGCCAGGCAGATAGTGTCTGGAGCTGTAGGTGTTATGTTGGTTTTCTTACCTGCTCAGTATTTGGCAGATGTTTGTTTAGAATCCCTCTTTTTATTCATGCAGTTATAACTGCTTCATGATGCATTTGTCAATGACTTATTAATCATAAATGAACACATGTATAAATGCCTCATAAAGGTTACCTTAATGCAAAGTGTTACCAGAATGTCTAACTGCTGTTTATAAACCCACTTCACTGAGACCAGATCAGCAATAGGCAAAATCTCAAAATTCACCCTTTCTCATTATTTCTAGACTACATCATAATGTGTGCACACAAACCTCACCCACAGGGGTCATTGAATAAAAACAACACATAACTTATAGTCACAAATAAACCCTTTTATATTAACAGTAGCTCATCCTATAAATGCTGCAGTGTATCATTGCTTGTTTAAGTCGATACTCATCAGAAAAATGAATGTCTAGAAATCACACATGTGTCTCAGCTAGAGATGAATCTCTGACCTCAGATCTAACTAACCTAAATCTGAAATCATGTGAATGGGTTTAATATGACGTTACACAAGTGAACATTCAAGCACTTCAGATGTGAACAGACTGGACATATAATGTAAAGTCAAACGCTCTGTCTATATCTTCCATTTATGTGCTAATCAAGTTAAATTGTTTGTATTATATTGTGATTCTAACTAGTGATTCTACAGATATGTGTTGATGTGTACAGGACTTGATCTTGTGTGAGTGAGATATGTGTGATGATTTACTCAGAGAGACTTTGTTTACATGAACACTGATGAGTGCAAGAACATTGTGGTGCTGAACCACTGACGTTAAAGCAAGTTGAGAGGAGGTCTGGAGACGCATGTTTAAGTCAGTTGATTTACATCCGAAAGATGAAGAAACCATCAGTGAGAAAAATATCACACACATCTCACAGAAATGAAGATGATCATGACCGCTGACAGCGCTGATTCAGCCACTCAAGAGCAGATCTCAGAACAGTCAGGAGGTCACATGACATGATGAGGACTGCAGCTCTACATCACAGAAGATCACCAAACACTTCAACAGATTTCTTGAATATGTCTGTTTTTAAACTCACAGTAGCCTCTAAATAAGACTCGATGAATGATTCAAGTTATCTGTCATATATACTCTATGTCTTTATGGTGAAAACATCACATGGAGGTTCATTGACTTACTTCCATTCATAGGTTGAAGTCAAATGAAGTCCTGAAGTCAAATTCTGTGGGATTATAAATCAGTTCTGTAAACTCAGCGTTGTAAATGTGGTTAGTACCAGATTCTTGCTGGTTTCAATCAGAAATATACTGATGTGCATATAGGTTAACAACATGATGAAGGGTGTCTGGGGGTCCACTGAACCACATTTTGGAGACACGTTTGTGACTAAACCTCGCTTTGGTGACGTCCTCATTTGAAAAAATGGTATGAAAATTATATTTTTTCGAAATTGTAAAAATGCAGTAGGGCAGTTCTGTGAAAATGTCAACCCTATCATTTTTTTCTCTGGTAACAGCACAGATATAAACATTTGGTGGTTGAAATCCCCATGTGAGATCTCTCTTCACATCTGTAAAGCATTTGTTTTATTTTTACTGCATGATTTTTCATAACCAGGTAAGAGACATTTTCAGGATTGTCACATCCATAACGCTTCATATTCCTCATAAATGAACACATGAAAATTAATATAAAGTAACTATTTGATGTTCTATAAAGAGTTATCACTTCTCCATTCATTGGGTATTATTGCTTCAGGATTGTGCATTTTATTTTACAGAAATCCTACAAATCGTCTCCCAAAAAATGCTTCCTTTTTTGTCAATATATGGTAAAAAAATCATTCTTTGTTTATTTTTATGTCAGGGCCAGAACGCAAAATGTCACGTCCATAACGCTGGAATTGCCCAGTAAGTTTTCTTTTAGTGCGTGTGTTTGAAGCGCTGAGTGTTAGTGTTCATGTGGAGATGTTCTCATGCAGAAGAAGAGAGACGGGGACATTAATGTCAGCGAGAGCATCAGAGATCTAAACTCATGTGGACTGCGCTTCATTAAACACATGCTGGACTTTTGTTTTGTGCCTCATGGCAACATTTGCTCACATCTACAATAGTCTGTGACGTTCAGCAGTGAATGACAGTCAAAACACAATCCCTAACCCATTCCACCATCATGCCCAGTGAAATATTTATTGACTCTTCTTATAAGATCTTTTGAAAAAGAAATACTTACAGAACTGTATTATATTCTACAGTCACTACCCTTGCGTGTCCGTGTGTGTCCGTGTGTGTGTGAATTTATTCCTGCAGGGCTGCTCATGAAATCACCCAAATTAAACTAAAGGTTAATGCAAATAATGAAGCCTTTAGGGTGAACTTGTGCCAGTTTCATCTCGTGTGCCCGGGTGTCTGATGATGGGTCACCTTGAGGAGGTGCAGCGTGACGCCACTTTTGTCCAAATCCACCTGCAGTTACCTGTGGCCAAAGCGTTCGGTCCGCTGAACTGTCGCAGACGAACATCTCTGTGCTGTTTATTTATGCAACGTTACTTCGCTGGAAATGTCACAGCTGGCAAGCGGCAGTTTAAGAGCTTTTATTTGCCTCTTATTTAAAAATCTATGCCCTTTCTCAGCACTTTTCCCTGCTTTATAGATAATGACGTATAGAGCTTGTTAATCGACGTCACGCTGCGTTGAATGTTGCTACATGCAACATAGAGCGTGACGTCATTCTCTATACAGCAAAATGCTTTTAAAAAGTACTTAAAATGTCCCACTTTAATAACATGATTGTCATATTCTTTTGAATCAATTTGATTGCTGTTTTATTGTTTCTTAAAATCTGAAGTTGTATTTGTGATCTTAAATCTATAATCTTGTGTATGACATGTGCTGTATAAATAAACTTGTCTTGCCTAGAGTACGATGACCTCCTAACTACAGTACAGAACTTCTCATCCAAACCTGCAGATGGAGAGTTGAAATCCATTTTATCCATTAACAATCTGAAGCATGATGGACGTTTATCTGTAATTGTGACATTTAATGAAGTCATAAAGAGCAGAACTCAAGCATGCGTGGAGGATTCTCCCAATGGCGTTGCCATGGCAAAAGAGTGACGCACACCTGCAGATGCCATGTTGGATTTCCCATGAAAACTTTGAATGTGAAGTTTTCCAGAATAGCATCAACCAACGCACATCTGTCCACACACAACGATCCCCTCGAGTCTCTTTCCTTCACACACACTCATGCTGAAGAACATAACCACACAACTTTACACAACTGAACTGACTATGTTTTTCTCTGGCTTAAAATGAACCGCTGCCATAGATTCACAAGCAAAAGACAAAAGTATGAAGATAAGAATATTGGTCTTGTTTGAAAGGACACAGATGAAGGCAGCGTGTGTCATGAAGAGCTCACTGTGAGTTATATTTTAGGAAAGATCTTAATGTCAGCTGTGATATCCGATAAAACAAGAGCT
>JAPMJR010000031.1:574286-594286 GCA_029783895.1 Triplophysa bombifrons | reverse complement strand
CATGAATATGTGATGCAGCAGTCACTTCAGATGGGACACTGGAGGTTTTGGCAGAGAGACAAGTTTTCATGACCTCAGGACAAACACACACAAACGTTCAGATCGGGTGAGATGAGCAGAAGTGTGTGTCAGGATCTGTGATCACTGACATTTCTAGACGGACCGGAAGCATGGCTCCACCCGTCTCTCTCTCTCTCTCTCTCTCTCTCTCTCCTCGAAACACACTCCACGTGTTCAATCATTAAAGCTTGTGTCAATGAAGGAGCTCTTCTAGACGTCTCGTGTGTTTGTGATGTAACACAAGTAAACATTACTTTACATTTACATTAAGTCATTTAGCAGACGCTTTTATCCAAAGCGACAAGTTGGGTAAACAATGGAAGGGTAGGGTCAAACATTAGGACAACAAAAAGCATAAGAGCAAAAAAAACATGTCTCACAAAGTCTACTACAGTGTACAGAGCCAAGTTTAGTTTATCTAAGCATGCTTTTTTATTTTTATATTTTTATTAGATATTGTAGAAAAGATATAGAACTCAGAAATGATCAGTCAGGTGCAGACGGAAGAGATGTGTTTTCAGCCGATTCTTAAAGACGGTCACAGAATCCGCTGATCTTGTAGAAGCAGGCAGATCATTACACACATGTGGAACCGATCCAGAGAAGGTTCGTGAGAGCAATTTTTTACCTTTTTGGGATGACACCACAAGGCGTCGTTCATTTGCAGAGCGTAAGGATCTGGCGGGTACGTAAGTCTGCATAAGTGAATGAAGATATGGGGGGGCCAGGCAAAACAAAAACAAACAAAATCTGTTGTTCTTCAACAATAATATACAGATGACAAGAGTCGCTTGACCTGATTTTGCAGAGTAGTTGATGTCCTCAGGACAACATTTTTATAAATAAAATCTAGTTGATTTAAATTTTTCCCCCACTTGGCAAAAACAGGAGAGCCGACACAATTCGATCATGATAACCTGGTGATGACATCCCAGCCACACTTTGATGGTCAAAACATGATGATATCATTGTCAGACACCCTGTACACAAAACTTAAATCTGATGCATGTGGAGCACAAAGAGACTGCCGATCATTCCAGTTCATTTAAAGATTTCTGCTGCTGACCACACACATGTGTTGAGTTGTGACACGTTGTGTATTTATGAAACATGTTGATAGGTCACTTGACAGCTGCAGATGTGCACAAACTGAGCCATTGTGAGTTAGTACAGCCCTCTGGTGGTCAACAGCAGCACTGCATCATCGGCTCACAGCTTCATTCAACAACTTACAGTTGTTCAGTAGTGTCATCTCAAAAAGGAAAAAATCTCTCTCTCACTTTCCTTCTCGGGATGTGTTCTACATCTGTGTGATGATCTGCCAGCTGCTGATTCTGTGCTCATCTTTAAGAATCACATCTCTTCTGTCAGCACCTGACCCATCGCTTCTATCTCTCCTCAATACTCGTTCTATCTTTAGAAGACACCTTAGCTTTGTATACATTTACATTTACATTTAGTCATTTAGCAGACGCTTTTATCCAAAGCGACTTACATGTGGGGTAGGCAATGGTAGCAATTGGGACAGCATAAGTACAACAAAAGCATAAGTGCAATCAAAAAAAGAGGATTGGGTCTCATATAACCTAACACAGTATACAGAACCATTCATTCATTTATATATATATATTTTTTTTAAAGAGTAGAGAAGAAAATAGAGTCAGAACAGATCAGTCAGATGTTGACGGAGGAGATGTGTTTTCAGGCGTTTCTTAAAGATGGCTACAGAGTCTGCAGATCTTGTAGCAGCAGGCAGATCATTCCACATAGGTGGAACAGTTCCGGAGAAGGTGCGCGAGAGAGATTTTTTACCTGTTTGGGATGGGACCACAAGACGCTGTTCGTTTGCAGAGCGTAGGGATCTGGCGGGTACGTATGTCTGGAGTAGCGAGTGAAGATAAGGTGGTGCCGAACCAGTGGTGGTCTTGTAGGCCAAGAGCAGAGTCCTGAATTTGATGCGAGCGACTATAGGGAGCCAATGTAACTTTATGAATAGAGGAGTGACGTGTGCTCTCTTCGATTCATTAAAGATAACTCTTGCCCCAGCATTCTGGATCATCTGTAGAGGTTTGGTTGTGCAAGCTGGAAGTCCACCCAGTAGCGCATTGCAGTAGTCCAGTCTGGACAGGACCAGAGCCTGTACTAGGACTTGCGTAGCATGCTCTGATAGGAAGGGTCTAATTTTCCTAATATTGTAGAGAATGAATCTACAGGACCTGGCGGTGCTGGCAACTTGATCTGTGAAGTTGAGCTGATCATCGATCACCACTCCCAGGTTTCTTGCCTTTCTGGAAAATGTGATGGTTGATGAGCCCAGTTGAATGGAGAGGCTGTGATGAGTCTTTGTATCGGCCAGAATTGCAAGCAGTTCTGTTTTTAAAGGTTGCAGGTGATGGTCATTCATCCAGAGTGAGATGTCGGCTAGGCAAGCTGAGATGCGTGCAGAAACCGTCGGATCGTCTGGGCGAAAAGAAAGGTAGAGTTGTGTATCATCCGCATAGCAGTGATAGGAGAAGCCATGTTTCCGGATGACAGAGCCTAGGGATGACATGTATACAGAGAATAGCAACGGACCAAGCACTGAGCCCTGAGGCACACCTGTGTCGAGATTTTGGGACTCAGACACCTCACCTCTCCAAGATACTCTAAAGGACCTACCCGAGAGGTAAGACCTGAACCATTGTAGCACCATTCCGGAGACCCCCATAGTCTTGAGGGTGGACAGGAGGATGTGATGGTTAACGGTGTCAAAGGCGGCAGATAGATCCAGTAGGATGAGAACAGATGAGTTAGAGGAAGCTCTTTCCAGTCTCAGGGCTTCAATGACAGAGAGCAGCGCAGTTTCAGTGGAATGACCGCTCTTGAAACCAGACTGGTTGTTGTCTAGGAGGTTGTTCTGTATACTGTGTAAGGCTATATCAGAATGAGAAAATACCTTTTATTTCTTTTAAAAAATCATGTTTTTATGTTGTTAGGATGTTTTTGTTGTGTTTTATTGTGTAAGTTAGCTGTATTTAGTTTGATTATTATGGCCTTAGTCAAAACAAACCAACTGCAGTTTAATTAATTGGAATGGACAATAATGAATATATATATATATATTTTTAACTCTAACTCATTTTGGGACCAAACTCTTCAATTGCTTCTATTGTTTACCTCACTTGTAAGTCACTTTAGATAAAAGCGTCTGCTGGACTAAATGTAAAAGTAAGTACATTCTCAAGTGATTTGAGGAACAAATGATGAGATAAAGATGAGATTCTTTCAGAAGATGAGGTGTCATAATAAACCTCACTCACACATGCATCATTCTGCAACTGTACGCTGAAAACATTGTCTTTAATGACAACAACAACCATTCTCTTGTAGAAAAGATTTTATTACTCTTTGAAATGAACATATGGGCAACACAATGAGTTGTTCAATAAATATTCCTCTACTCTAACCTTCTGCTATAAAAACCCAATTATATGTTATATGAGATCAGTCTTCTTTTTTTGATTGCACTTTTGCAATGCTTTTGTTGTACTTATGCTGTCCCAATTGCTTCCATTGCCTACCCTACCTGTAAGTCGCTTTGGATAAAAGCGTCTGCTAAATGACTAAATGTAAATGTGTAAATGTAAACAGACAGCCATGAATATAAACATCAAGTATTCTAATAAATGAAGAGATAAAGTGCGCATAAACATGAGAAATAGAAATGAAATGATTATTTTGCTTCTTTTATAAACATGTTAAAACTCACACGCAGCAAAGATGTTTTTATTTATGATTTAGTTTTTCACATTGAGCTGTATGTGAAATATTACATCCTATCATTTTGTGTGATTTATTGTCTCTTTAAAGCAGATATCATCACATTCACCCTAAGAGAAAAGATAGAAAACTGAAAACATGACCGAACATATCTGACTTTACTATATTAAGGCAGTTATTTCAGCTCGCTCGGGTGAAAATATATTCTATGTAAATATATCACAATAAAATAAATGTGTCACGTATGGTTTCATATCTCATTGGCTAATAGAGTTTGATTTCTATTTCTTATGAAACTCAACGGCCGGTTTCTCAGACAGGGTTTAGCTCACATCACATCTAGGTCATTTTTACAAACATGCTTTACCAAATAAACACAAAACAGTGGCACTGGTTTTATCTGAGGATCTGTTGCTTTCACTTTGAGTCTTGGACTAGATTGAAGCCCTGCGGCCGCTTCAGAAACTGCTCAGACTCTTAGAAGTTACTCATCTTTCTTTCTTCTTCAAGACTGATCATACCCTCTTAGATTCCGCTCATTTATATATGAAAAGAAAGACTTATAATAATTGCTAGTCAGTGAGACTTTGTCTGTGCAACCGTCCCAAAAAGTTTTATTGATGAACCCAACACACACAAAAACCCAAAACGCGACGTCTCACCCGGAGCATAAGAAAATGAAACCCATTCTTTAAACTTATTTGAAAAAATGGTTCTCAAACATGTTTAAACAAAACCACATTTATTGTCTTATTTCGCTCTTAAGGTTAGAGGAAAACAAGAGAAAGGGCAGCTTTGACCGAACACAGGTGAAGAACAGAAGCACAAGACTTGAAGCTGAAAGAAGCTCAACCGACCAGTCTCTGGGTCACCACCTCACGATACATGATGGAGATGTAAATAAAGAGGAGCAGAATGACAAAGAAATCGTCCATGAAGCCCAGCAGGCCGACCACACCTTCAGGGATGAAGTCCAGCGGGGACACTAGGTAAGTCAGCGCTCCCACCAGACACAACAGAATCCTGATGCGAAACATCCAGAAGAGGCCGCCCACAGAGAACATCTCTCTGAAAGCGTGCCGGAGCAGCGTGGGCACGTCTCGCAGGCGGTCCACAAGCTACAGCCATCACACAAACACATGAAATAATCATCAGGTGAAATCAAGCAGACTAAAGCTCATCACTGCAATCCAGTCTGTTTGCCTGGAGGTCTTCCATCCCAATGTTTTTCTTCTCCTCCAGGACAACAGACAAGAGTCTTGATGAGTAATACAAAACCCATTCATACATCAAATAGATGTGTTCCTGTAGCTCAGTGGTTAGAGCAAGGGTTAGCAACGCCAAGGTCACGGGTACGATCCCAGGGATTGTACACACTTAGAAACAAATGTATAGAATAATGTAATGTATGTTGCTTTTGATGAAAGCATCTGCCAAACGCATAAATGTAGATGAGTGGTGCTCAAACTGTGGTTCTTAAAGAGACCCCTGGTGGTCCGTGAAATGACACACACTGTATAATCACTTCCTGTTTTAAATACAATGTCAAATTTGTAACCCATCATCGATAAATAGGGAATACATCTAATATAGCCACATTTTTATACAGTTGTGTTAAATATCGTTTATGTATCATTGGCTGATGTAACCAGTCCCTACGAAGTTAATAAATCCCCCATAAGAGTCATTTACGGAGCTTCGTTTACGCTACTGAAAAGGGTTTTATGTCCAGTATTACTGCTGACTCACTTGATAAACATGGAAAAAGGTTATTAAGTTTGAAAACAGCTGAGAAATAAAAGTGTTTGTATTCTTAATTATATGAGGTGTAAAGATAGCTTCACTATTAATATGAATGTTTCTTCATGTGATTTTCTATGGCGGTCATAAGGTGGTACACGGAACAACTCATTTTAGTAAAGGTGATGTGAGAAGTTTGAGAACCACTGAACTAGATGAAGACACCAGCGGAGAGTGAGGCGATGGGTGGAAGAGGGATGCTGTAGACCGTCACAAGACTGAGTATAGAGATCCCTGGAGACCACTTTGCCAGATGTCAACACCAGAAGCACTTCTTTATAATTCAATTTTGGAGATATTTCTTTCATTTTGATTCAGTTATAAATGTTGGTCATATTGTGTTCACATGTTTGTGTAGTCTATACTATCCAGTATACTGTACAGATCTCTACGAGCTGATTGGTTGGATTACATGACCATACTGCTCCTAAATTTAATAAACTTCATTTGATCAACATTACGCATGTTATAAATGTGTCTTGCATGTTCTTGCATTGTTGTTGAAACACTTCACAACATTCAGAAAACTGCTTTCATAACATAGTGGAATGTTAGCAGAGCATTCTTCATTCTCCATTCATCTGTTGGGTTAGCTGGGAAAGCAGCGGCTTTGTGTGGGGTTGCACTGACAGGATCATTACATGTTTTTCAACAAAACACAAGACAAAAATATAAATACACAGAGTCTTCAATCACCCAGAAGAGATTTTAAAACAAAACCGAAATGAAAAAGTAATTTTTAGGAAGATAATCTGCAGAGGCTCACTCACCGAGCGGGGTTGTCCAGAGAACCTGCGGTTGTAATCATTGATGTCATTGACAATCTGAGCTGCTTCCACCTGTCCGTCTTGTGTCCGAGCGCTGCCGCTGGTGTCATGGAAAAGTGGGAAGAGCAGGGTCACCTGATCGACAGTTAACATGCGTCAGGTCGAGTTCAGAACACCTCACTGACCACAGCCATCAGCACACGCTTGCTTTACCATTTGCCTGCAAATGGGGCAGTTGATGGCACCCAGCCAGGTTCCATAACGCCAGTACGCCACGATGCACGGACCTTCCGTTAAACAGAGAAAACAGTCAATCCTCAGACACAATCAGACTGTAAATGCACCAGAATAAGAATGTGCGCTCCTCACCACAGAACAGATGACCACAGTTAGTCTCCACGGGCAGAACGGCCTGCTGCAGACACACGGGACACGACATGTCTGAGTAGTACTGATGTCTGGACTCTGAATCAGAGACCTTCAGTAGAGGAGGAGAATAATCACACACACAATGATCACAACCTTTGACCTCAGCGCTGACATCAGGATGATAGAGACACAGGTGCTCCATATCAACATCTCAGTTCATTACTGTACCTGTTCTGTTTGAAGCTGCTCTCTCACCACACGCACATGCTCTTGATTCTCCGGATGAATCCTCTGCTGCTCATTCCTGACACATACACCAGACCACACATTTACATCTAGACATTTGCCATGCAAAGTGACATTTTGATCAGAATGTCTGTTCTCTGGGAATTGATGGGCTGCAATGATCTACAAGCTGAGCTTCAGGAACACGCAGGAATGAGAAGAGGACCATGTTGTTAGTTTTATGTGGTGTCAAATACTGTGTTAAAGAAATAGAGTACCCATAAAAACACTGCCATCATCATTTACCCATCCTGTGTGACCTCGGGAGTCTGATGAAATATAATCCCTACGAACAAAACCCTTTCATTTAAGCACAATTAGGAGTTTAGTCATTTCCTAGCTTAGTGTGATAATAAACGGACCCACATGAAACTTCGAGCATGACTCGCTGTAAGTACAAGAAGAGAAATGTCACCTTTTGTCATTCAGACTTGGAATAAGGCGGTAAGAGAACTTTCAGTTGAGGGTGAATCATTCATTTAACACTACAGTGTAATGTCGCCGGTTTTGTAAGCTGTGTGTCTCTCACCTGCACAGCAAAGTCACCAGACCGGCGAGAAACGTGACGCTCAACACCAGAACCAGCAGGACGGCGTCACTCACACCTTCAATAAGAGACTCTTCATCTGCAACCAAAGGATTGGCGTCCAAACACTCGTTTCCGTCCATTACACCTGCTCATATCCACCACCTCTGAGTGCCACAACACAAATAACAACAATTCATTACAAGCATGACTTTACCTACGCAGAACTGATGACGTTTCAGCTCACAGATCCATATCGTGTCGTCTGCCCTCTTTAATCACTTACACAAGAAACCCGCCGCAGTTTCAGGCCTCAACTGCACTTTTAGACAGAAATCTATCTTGTGCTGTGGGCTTGTGTGTTAGGTGACTGAATCACTTCCGCATTTTTTCTGACGTCACCTGACTCAACCGCCGTCCGGTTCACTGCCTGTCTCATTTTGGTTTACAGTAGTGTTTCATATCTTAAAACATCGCTTCTCCATTTTATGAATACCATCATTCGCGTAACTTTAAACGTGTTGCTTATGTGTGATTTGTCGTCAACCATGAGCTGTTCTGATGAATTTAGGTCAGGCATTAGCTGTCCCCATACTGCAGGGTGGCAGCTGAAGGACCCTTTGTGTCTGAAAAAATCACCTCAGTGTGAAACCGGCGAATGTTTGTCTGTAACCGCCGATTTATTTATTAAGATCGCGCTTTCACCGCTCGAGTTCGACAAGATTTCACATACAACTGAGCATTAATCGGTCATTGAGCGGCGGGATCTCAGTTTAACACCGCTTTTACTTGATTTATTAACATCCGGCGATCAAACAAACAAACAAACAGCGACGTGTAAGTCCGATTTCAACCCGAATCTGAATATGAGCGAAACTCTGGGTCGAGTTGAAGTGTGTGAAAGTCTCTTGACATGGGTGAGTTACATGTTTCATCATCTGTGTTATTAGGGATGAACGGCCTGTTAAACTCTTTTTGTTTCAGTTATGGGTTTACTTGTGTGACTCACAATAAATCATGTCAAATCGGCGTTAGAAATGACGTGTTGTGTGTGTTTTACTTTACCTGCAGTTTACAAACATGCATTTACAAAACAAATGTAATGTTCTATGGATTACACTGAGTAGCTTGTCAGCAGCATCTTAACGTCACTGAAGAACACTGTAAACATTCACCAGCAATGTAAATATCACTGGAAGTATTGTCATCTGATAGCATCGCTGTACGTTTTATAAAAACATATTTTGTGAAAGCATTTTTAAATCAGTCTGTAAGCCAATATGAATAACATTGAATAGTTTTTGTAAGTCACGTCTGCTAAAAACTAAAAAAAACTGCACAACAGTGTTCGTTCTGTCATCTGTCTGACATTCTTTCAGCACATTTCCTCAAACACACAATAAACGGATATGAAGAGCAACACTGATTTCAGATCAGTTGATGTGTGTTGGGTTTGTGGGTCTGTGCTGGTAACTCGTGTCTTCGTTGTCTTTGAGGAAACATTGATGTTGTGCAGTGATGCTGTCGTAAGTGTGTTGTGTTAAAGTTGTGAACCTGAGGTGAATGAGTCGAGTCACTTCTTGTTACTGAATCTGCTGTTGTTGAGCTGTAATAGGATTGGTTATATCTGACACATGCATGTCTGAGAACATGTGACTGCACGTCATCATCATCCGGCCGATTGCAGCAGTGACCCTTTGAGGAGAAGAAAACACACATTCCAAACAACAGGAACAGTGTCACAGCAGTATGTGACTTGACATCCACTCCAAACTTCTGTCAGTCATAAAGTGAAGATTGAGTGTTTGTGTTGATCGTCTGTCACCTCCATGCATCTGGTTAACACCACAGAGTCTCTTGTGATTGGACAAAACAAGGAAGTGATTTGCTGTTGATCTGTGTTGTTAACACTTCTGAAACCACACATGATGTCACTGACATGAAACTGTCACAGCAGTGATTTAGTTTGATGTTATTGGTCAGTGTTCTGGGGCCCTTTTCAATAAGGAAGTTCAACCAACACAGAGTTAAAATCTGAACTCTCTCGCTACTCGCGAGAATCACTACTCTAAGTTTTCAGTTTCAGAACAGCTGATTTGAGTTAGTTCAATCCACTCTGAGTAAGTTCACTCTAGGTTATGCGCGTGCAGCATGGCGATGAAAGGCCTTCATCAATTGAGTGAAGATAGCACGATTCACCATGGAAACGGCACGTGACAAAAAGCGCTCTGTTTATTTCTCGCCAATGGAATTAGATGTACTGTTACAAGCGTACGGTGAATATGAGCACATTCATATAAAAGAGCAACACAGCCGCAGCAGCAAACGAAAGAGAGTTGGGTTGGGAGAAAATTGCTTCACGTGTTAATGCGCAAGTTTATATGTCAAACACTTTTATATTTATTTTGTTGAAACTGTAAAAATGGGAATTATATTTAACTCTCTCTCTCTCCCACTCTCTCGGTCTCTCTCGATTATAAAATACCTCGATTTCTGAAATGGCTTGACTTACCCCGCAGTCGCGGGTTTGACATACCTCGCGTTCTGAAACCAAAAACAGTATTCCATTTCTGGGGTTGACTTACTCTGAGTTTGCACTTACCCTGCTTTCTGAAACGGGCCCCTGGGCTCCCAGCGTTAAATGTGTAAATGCGTTCTTGTGGACCTCACGTGACTGACCCAAGGCAAGCTGATTATGTAGTTGGGTTATTAGTCATCTAAGTCCTTTAAAGTGCTGAATAATGAAAGTGTGAGATCTGATCCGTGTCTAATGCTGGACACATTATGGTAAATATTTATTATCCAGGAAAACTAGCAGCAGTCTGTCACACCCAAACACACGCTGACGTCTTAAATTCCACACATATCTCCTGTGAGAGAGCGCCGCAGACGTCTGTGTTTCTCTTCTGACCTCAGATCCTATGATGTCATGTAAAGAAGTTCCTGTGGATGTGTAATGACAGATGTCTGTGGGTGTGGCTTCCTGTCATTCTTGTATTGACTGCTCTGAGATCTGTGCTCGTTGTGAGCTCGTGTGTGGAGTTTTCATTGGGATTTCAACTGGCAGATCTTCCTATTGACTAGAACCTTGAGAAGTTGAAGAAGCGAGAGAACAACACGCAGGTGTATTTTGATGGAATAAAGAATGAAGAACGGGTGATCTGTTATTATGGGTTATAGGTCTGCAATTTACGATTATTTTTATTGTCGACTTATCTAACCATTATTGTTTTTATATTAATCTAATAAAGTTTTTGTTGGATTTCTTTATTAATCATTTGGCAAACTTTGCAAATAAACAATAAATTATATAATTTTTTGACATTATAAAGCATATCATACTTTTTACTCCAATACATTTCATAAATAAATATTGTTGTTTTAACATTTTTAATCTTTGTTTACATAAAAATCACAATCTTCTTTTAATTAAGTACTTTTAATTTTAATAGTAAAAAAGAGAGATTTTTTTTTAAGTACTCAAGTACTGTATTAAAGGCAAAATGTGTTTATGAAGTACTAGAGCATGACATACAGTATGCTCTGTATTTTTTTACTCCACTTAAAGCACCAACTCCTTATGAAGTCCAGGGATATATTTGCTCCCCATAGTAAATAATAGTCAGAACACAACGAGAAGAGATGATACGTTACATGTTTAACACATAATGCATTCCATCCATCCATCCATCCATCCAATAGTTTACAGTTAGAGCAGAGGTTTAAAAATAGTTATTGTGTATGAAGACACACAGCATTCAGACGCTTTCGCTGCTTCTAATAAGCGAAGCTACACTCAGCGAGTAAAGTTAACTCACGTCTCTAGAAAAAATTATTTTAAACAAAACCATAGACTGTCATCTTGTGATAATGAAGAATAATGAAAACATTGGCACATCTTGGAATGAGTAACTACCTGACCGTCACCATACACACGCATGCTGACTGGAGATTGACAGATGACAGAGCCAGCGGTGGTCAGAGTTTCTTAATTATGCTATATTGATTTATTCCCCGCATAAAGCTATCGAATGACATAAAAATTACATGACAAATTCAAATAGTCATTTATTATGAAAGTATACATCTACGTGCCCCTCTCCATCAGTTTGTGATTGTGTGTCTGTGCTGAGAGAAAAGGTTGGTTTTGTTGTAAAAGTGGTTTGATGTCGTCTTTAGATTTCTTCACATGTGTTGCTCACTTTAAGTCAGGCCGATGGCTCTTGTGGAACATAACAGCTGGCTTGTTTACATAAATACACACAACACACAGTTTCCACACAAGGTTAGTTGTAGTAGTGAGGTCATATTTGTTTTTTGAATAATACATTTAGGCTTGCTTTTTTATTCTGTTGAGTTCATGTATTGTTTCATTTGGTTGTATTTTCATTTTCCACCTTCAGTGTAATCCTTTTCCCATTATTAATATTTCCCTAAAATGTTACGTAAATGTATATTTATGTTCAATATTTGTATGCTCCTCTGCTTTGTCGATGTTATATAAAATGCTATCTGATGTCTCCATAACAACTGCATCATTTTCCCTCTAAACATCATTTAAAGGACAAATATAAATCTGATGTGGTCACATGATAGAGACGTTGTTGACCGTGTTCAGTTTTCATCACAGCAAAAGTAGTGTCTTTCTCTTCATTATTTTTCACAATATTTAAAATCTACTCATTACACTCACACACACATTCTTTTAACACTTAACAGTAACTGATGGGACAAGTGTGTTTGTTGTGTTACAGATTCAGACATTTGGTGTGGAGGCTCCATGTTCATCAGTAGATGATCTGACCAGTGGAATGACCATGGCTCAAGTTCTACAGAAAATGTGAGTCGTTTGTGTGTGTGTGTGTGTGTGTGTGTGTGTGTGTGTGTGATGATGCTTCACTTTAATGATATAAATTGTCCATTCAATGATTGAAAGTGTCCTGAAGCTGTAGTGTGGAGGAGTTGCTTCTTTCTCTTCATCTCTGTTGAAACACAAACCAGTCTTCTTTACATGGGTTTGTGTACGGCACTGATGAATCTGACAATTCTGAGTGACTGCTGTCCAAACAAACAACACTCACAGCATTCACACACGTGATAAACAGCCCTTTCCTCTCCTTTCTCTTCATGGACGTGACATCATTACACAAACAGGAACTGCAAAAATCACCAGAAATTCTAAATCATTATTATTATTATTATTATAAGCTCACTGTTGTGCATGAGGGTAAGATTAGACAATAGTTTGAAACACTGATGTGTTGATGTTTTCTTAAAAGTTGTTTGTTCCAGAGAGCAGAGAGGTTTATAGTTAAAGGTGTTGTGTGTTTTGTGTGTCTCAGTGATGCTGTGTACTTCACTGACGCTTGGATCACTCGAATTAAAGCTGACGTTGGGGACAACTGGAGGTTAAAGGTGAAGATCCATTCTGAACATCACTTTTCCTAATAATGATTGACACAAAGGCATGTCCCAGTCTTGATCACATTTCATGCTTACACCGCCGTCTTTTCTTCAGGTCAGCAATTTAAAGAAAATATTGAAAGGTATTCTGGATTACAACCATGAGGTGAGACACATGCTCTGGGCTGTACTGTGAAGTGTAAGACAGAAATGATGGGAGGAGTTAATGTGTGATTGGTGGAACTGCAGGTGTTGGGTCAGCAGATGAATGACTTCACTCTTCCAGACGTTAGTCTCATTGGAGAACACTCAGATCCCTGTGAACTGGGCCGCATGTTGCAGCTCATTTTAGGCTGTGCGGTGAACTGTGAACAGAAACAGGGTAAGTCACTGTCTGTCTGGGTTCATCTTGATGTCAAACTATTTTCATTATGAGACTGTTTTGGAGTCACTTTAACCTTGCTTGATCTGAGTCTTCAGTCCTTTAGAGAATGGGTCAGTGTGAGGATCATTACAGCTGTTTAAATCACTCCAGTCATGGGGAGAGAAAACCTTTTATTTTTGTTCCTCTAATAAATCAATCAATATGAAATATGACCATTCAAAGAATAATAAACATTAACGGTTGAATGTGTTTTCATTGACAAAGGCTTTATGACCTTCTGTATGAAAGAACCTTTGTTTATTCCAATTTTTTAGAATATATCCAGACCATAATGATGATGGAGGAATCCGTCCAGCACGTTGTCATGACGGCCATCCAGGAGGTCAGCTGCTCTCTCTCTCTCTCTCTCTCTGTCTCTCACTCTCTCTCTGTCTCTCACTCTCTCTCTGTCTCTCTCTCTCACTCTGTCTCTCTCTCTCTCTCTCTCTCTCTCTCTCTCTCTCTCTCTCTCTCTCTCTCTCTCTCTCTCTCTCTCTCTCTCTCTCTCTCTCTCTCTCTGTCTCTGTCTCTCTCTCTCTCTCTCTCTCTCTCTCTCTGTCTCACTCTCTCTCTCTCTCACTCTCTCTCTGTCTCTCTCTCTCTCTCTCTCTCTCTCTCTCTCTCTCTCTCTCTCTCTCTCTCTCTCTCTCTCTCTCTCTGTCTCTCTGTCTCTCTCTCTCTCTCTCTCTCTCTCTCTCTCTCTCTCACATTGTTGTGTGACTGTGATGAATTCTGTCATGAATGTGTATTCTCTGTTACACACACACAGCTGATGAGTAAAGAGACGCCCGTGTCCATAGGCAGTGACTCTTACATAGATCTGGAGAGACAGGTGAGGCTCTATCTCTAGATAATGTGATGTCATTGTCAGCATCAGATGTCTGTAAAGAGTCTTTCTGTTTGTTTGTTCAGTTGAAGAAGACGGCAGAGGATCTTACCGACGCTTTATCCACCAAAGAAGAAATTGCTCAGCGCTGTCATGAACTGGACATGCAGGTGTTGATCTGTTCACTCACTGTGTGTCTTCACTAACCATCTCTAGCCTGTACTGATTCACATCATCATCATCACCACATCTTTGGTCTCACTGTTTTCTTTTATGAATTGATCATTTTGTCAAAATGTTTCTCAGATGTTTATATGAGTAGAATATCCATTAGCTGTGCTCTTCAAAGCCAGGCTTGTGTTCTATATGGTAGATTCTTTCTTTAGTTTTTCTGTGGTAACTTCTCATCCTCTTACTTTTGAAGGCGTTCCTTGTCCAAGAGCAACGAGATAGACTGAGGTTAGAATTTAGTGAACTAGAGGAGAGGGTAAATCTCTTTCATTTCTTCTTCTGTTTCTCATCTGCTTAATAACACCCCAGAGTGACATAAAGGCACGCTGTGTGTGCTTGTGGACATGTTTTTATATCCTGGTGGGAACCTAATCCTGAAAGCACACCAACACATGGAGACTCGTGTCACTGTGGGGAACAAGATATAGGTCCCCACGGTTACAAATGCTTATAAATTGTGAACAACAATTTTTTTCTAAAAATCTGCAAAAAGTTTTCTATGATCTTTAGGTTTAGGGGTCGAGGAAAAAATATACAGTTTGTACAATATAGACATCATTACACCTATGGACCGTCCCCACAGAGATAATAAACCAGACGTGTGTGTGCGTGTGTGTTTGTGTGTGTGCACTGTCACCCCACAGACTAAACTTATTCTCTCTTGTCCAATGGTTCCCATGGCAACAGCTCTGCTGACCCACAAGTCTTTGCAGCAGCATGAGATGCTACCATGTACAAGACAAGTGATCTGCAGATCTTTAGCAGGCCGTAGTGCTTCATATGACAGATCAGAGATCAGTTTGAGTGCTGTCATGTGCAGGAATATTCCCCTGCCCTCTTCACATACATGTGTATTTTAACATGTGACGGCTGCTTGGCTTGAGTTCACATCCTGTGTGTTTGTGTGTGTGTGTGTGTGTGAGAGAGAGAGAGAGTTTAGATTCAGTCCTTGTTCATTCGTTCCCTTCTTTTGTCTCGAAGTTTCAAATGATTGTGATCTCACGCATATACATTGACAGTCATGTGAAGAGAGTCTTCAGAAATGTGAGATCAGTTCTATCATTCCTAAACCCCAGAGGAACTGATGATAAGAGTCAGATCTCTCCAGTCTTCATCTGTTCACCTGCTCCTCTGAACATCCATCTGAAGAATTTCTGTAGCTGCTGATGTTTGTTTTTAACTAGAAGTCTGTTCACGTCCGTTTGATGCGAAGGGTTTCTTGCAAAGATTTGTAAAGTAACTGCGTTACATGACTCGTTACTTAAACAAGTGCTCTGAGTAGGTAACGCACGTTACTTGTATCGCATTATCCCCAACACTGAATATTACAAATTTAATTTCAAATTCATTTTAAGGTTTTATAGAAATGATTAGAATGAATGATTTCAGTATTTGACATTCAGTCAGTAGGACTCATGTGTGATCTCTCTGTCAAATATTAAACGCTTGGATGAATGATCTCATGAACTCGTGTGTGTGTGTGTGTGTGTGTGTGTCAGGTGGCGGGTCTTCAGGAGGAGAAGAGCAGTCTGCTGGCTGAGAATCAGGTGTTGATGGAGAGACTCAACCAATCAGACTCCATCGAGGATCTGAACAGTCCGGCCGGCCGCAGACACCTGCAGCTGCAGACACAACTGGAGCAGCTGCAGGAGGAGACCTTCAGGTGAGATGACATCAGCACTCACACCCACCTCATCCACAATAGAACTAGACGAGGACGTGCTTGACACTGATGTTAGCGTCGTGTCCTCACAAATATACTGAGCTGTCTGTGTCCACACTGAAAGTCACCTACAGCTGGTGATTTTTGGTCCAATGAGAGCTCATGATGGGCGGGGTCACAGCAGTGTGTGAATGAACTTGTGTGATAGTGAAAGAAGAGTTTATGAATCCAACAGGAAGACGTCCAGGTCAGTCCAACACTAGATGTGAAGTGTAGGAGCAGTGATGCTCTGGGTGCGTGTGTGCCTGTAGGCTGATGATGACGTGCTGTGATGTTTAGAACATTTAAAGGTTGATGTGTGTGTGTTTTCTGTGGCTCACAAACAGACCTGAATGAAAACACCAGGAGAGTTTATGGGCCTGACTGACAGTGGATGTATTTGACTGGGACGTGTTCTTGTTAGATTCACTCAGTTATCATTTAAAGAAACATCAAGGCTTCAGTTTCAGGAGAATGTTTCATGTGTTCTGAACATCTATTCCTAAGATGTCACCTGTCTGTCTCTGTGTGTTTCAGACTGGAAGCGGCTAAAGATGATTACCGTATCCGATGTGAGGAGCTGGAGAAGGAGCTAGTGGAGGTCAGGGGTCAAAACGAGGACTTGACCTCTCTGGCCGAGGAGGCGCAGTCACTGAAAGATGAGATAGATGTTCTCAGGTGAGATGCAGACCGGAGGTCAGAGGTCAAGCATCTGGATAAACTCTAAACTCTGTGTGTGTGTGTCAGGCACTCGTCTGATAAGGTGTCGAAGCTGGAGGCTCAGGTGGAGGTGTATAAGAAGAAGCTGGAGGATCTTGGAGACCTGAGACGTCAGGTGAAGCTCTTAGAGGAGAAGAACAGCAGCTACATGCAGAACACGGTCACTCTGGAGGAAGATCTGCGTAAAGCCAACGCCACACGAGGACAGCTGGAAACCTACAAGAGACAGGTGTGTGATGATGAAACTTTGGTTTACTGAACTCATGTTAAGGACAAATGTCTCTCTATTAATACTGTTGCGAACCTCACTTGTTCCATAATTTCATATTCTGCTATTCCTTTATTTAAATTAATTAAAAACGTCACAAATTATGTCATTATCACATCAAGCTTATAAGAAAAACAATCATATACTAGACCTATTCTCCTGTGGTGAGAGTCTGTTCTTCAGCCAATCAACAAACCTCACTGCTCTGCTAACCCACGCTAACATACCCATCAGTCAGTGTTTGCTTTATTTAAAGTAACTTAGGAATCACAGCGCGTTTCAATCAAAAGCATCCGTGTGAATTTGTTTACCGGCTATAACTTGAAGGCGATGACATTATTTGAACTTCTTAAGAGGAGAACACAAGCTTTTAGATAAAGGGTACTGCTCTCATTCCAAAGCCAGTAACATTAGTTGCTGTAAAATGGACATTTTCATGTTGTTGAAATTAGCATTAGTTAATATATTTTTAAACCAACAAATATGAATTTACAAAGATCAACCGCTCCGAACAAGTTTTGGTAATTAATAAATAAATGTTAATCATTAAATATTATGATGGTATTTTTATACCTAATGTAACGAAATCTCTGGCTCACCAGTTTTAAAACATCATAATATAGTGATGTGAGCCGAGTGCTGGCAAAATACTTTAAATGTGTAAAATAGATTGTGATCTGAGTGAACAAAGATTTAGGAGCATATACAAATAATTGTTCATATTTTCTAAAGTCCACAGGCGTTACTTACTGGTGGGACATGTCCCCACCACTATTTTTGAAAGAAATTAAGAAAAGGTTGTGGGAGGTGTGCATTGTTTAGGGCCATTAACATCTAAAACTCCTGGGAAATACAGGACGCGCCGCTTTCTCACCATCTCTCGTTGTATAAAGTTATATTTGCAGAGAGCTGTGACTCTAGAGAGGCGGTCAGTATGATGTGTTTATCCTCTGCGCTCGCGCCGCTTGCTTGTGCATTCAGTGTCCAAACATAAGAACATGTAAACCAATGAACAGGTGATGTGTTTAGTGATAGGAATAAGTGTTCTTAAGTGTAGGCTAATACACCACAACAGCCTCTGTGAACCACACACTGTGAGAGGTTCACCCAATGAACGGGACGGGCCGTACGCTATACAGTACATGATCAATTTTGTGATTAAAGAGATAATTGATTCAACTATTCTTTTCACCACTTTTCAAAACTATGTTAGGCCACTGGTCAAGTGATTACAGATGAAGGGAAAAAGCATTAAATAAGACGAGACTGTTCTGTAGCGCTAACTTAACCCTGTGGTGATGCAGTTTTGTATTTACAATATGAATATTCAAATAGCATTTTTAATATTCAAATAATTATTGCGGAGCGAATATTTGAACATTCGTGCACATCCCTAATAAAGGATTTGTAAAAAAGAACGGTTTAATCCAACTAACACTGAGCAAACATCTGTGGACTGAATAATGATCCTCACAAACTGTGATCGTTTTGATTTAGACCAATCAGAAAAGACTGTGGGATATAAAGCCCTGCCCATTTTCAAAAACTGGTTCTGCTGTGATGTCACACGCATACAGCCATGCTCAGGAAGTGACTTCATGAGTGTGACGTGTTTTCAGGTGGTGGAACTTCAGAACAAACTCTCTGAGGAGTCCAAAAAAGCCGATAAGATGGAGTTTGAGTACAAGCGTGTGAAGGAGAAGGTGGACTCTCTTCAGAAGGATAAAGATGTAAGAGATCTTCATGATGTGTTTTCTCACTCCTTACACACGATGGGTTCATCTTTGTTTAGACGTTTTTGTCCTCTTCCTCCTGTGTGTGTGTGTGTGTGTGTAGAGGATGAGAACCGAGAGAGATTCTCTGAAGGAGACGATTGAAGAGCTGAAGTGTGTGAAAGCTCAGGAGTCTCAGCTCACATCAGGTGATATATTCACTCATTTTAAACAACACAAGAACAGAGAAACAAAAATAACCCACTATTAACCAATGAAGAGCTGGTTGTAACACATTTCATCTTTGACTCAATACACAATAATAATACATAGAAAACAAACAGTGAACAGAACGTATTAGCGGATGAAACTGTGTGTCTGATCAAAGGGGTTTTCCTCAGGTTTGGTGCCACTCGGAAGTAACGAGCCGTCCGATTCGCTGGCTGCAGAAATTGTCACACCAGAGATTCGGTATGTGACAGACACACAATCACAGATGTGAGATAGACTACAGAAGTTTCTCACTGCTTTCATGCATCTGATTCAGTTTCATGTATTGATATTCACAAACAGCGGATCTCTTTCACACTGCTTGACAGATTGACTCAAGAGCTTCAGAATGTATAGAAAGATTTACTCACGATTCACATCTCTCACAGACACGAGCAGCTGATGCTAACACACAACCGAGAGGACTTCACATCATTACATTCAGGCTCATGTGTTTCTTGGATTCATTTGTTAAGGCCGTGAATTAAGAATCCATTCCTTTGGGCAGTTTAACTTATTGTCTGTTCTCTCGTGTTGATATTTCTTTCATATCATTTGTATTTTCTGCGCGTCTTTATGAAGCTACTAGGAGTTTTCAGAACTATGATCAAATGGGGAAAACAGCTGATTCTGACTCGCTTCATAAAGTGTGTGTGGACATCAAGCTGAATGTCTGGTGTGTGATTATATTGTGTTGTTGTTGTCAGGGAGCGTCTGATTCGTCTGCAGCACGAGAATAAGATGTTGAAGTTGGCTCAGGAGGGATCAGATAATGAACAGATCGCTCTGCTCACCAGCTTACTGGACGACGCCAACAGCAGAAAGAATGAGCTGGAGACAGAGAGCAGGTCATTACAACACACACACACTGTGACACA
>JAPMJR010000031.1:566786-569286 GCA_029783895.1 Triplophysa bombifrons | reverse complement strand
TGGTACACTGTGGTCACATGACATGCCAGTCAATCATTTAGTCATGTGTGTTGTCTTTAAAACTGATCTGTGATCAGTGTCAGAACCTAACTGTTACACTGTTACAGAATGATGATCATTGGACGTCTCCGCATTTGTGTTTAATGGTTTTATAATGCGTGTAATGACAGTATTTGATGTGGATTTACTGACAGAAGATTGAGTCACCGTGCCTTCACTCATCTTTATTCATTCTGTCTTTATGGTTCTGCTGCTCTGATGGACGTGTGTCTGACAGCGCACTATTTCATTTGACACGTCTGATCTGTTACCTACAGTGTTGCAGCCGCTTCTTCTTCTTCATTTGTGTGTGAGATCAGTATGTGCTTTTTACTTTAGATATGATGTTGTTCAGACAACTTTCATTTTAATTCTGCTGCTGTTTTCCACGAGTAAATATGATGAATATTCAATCTCCAGCATATATATATGAACAGATTTGAACTTCTGAACAGTGTTTGTCTTTGTGTTGTTTTAATGCAGGATTTTAATATTTCAGTTTGTATTAGAAAGAGGTTTTTCAGAGGTTCTCTAGTGTATACCAGATGAACATTTTGGGAAATACATTTACAGTTTATGTTTTTAATCTCAGTACATTTAGCTGATATGTAGTAGCGGATGCCTCTTTCAACTTGCCAAGTTTATATTGTTTGTATAGAATATGTACATGCTGTATGTGAGGCGGTTTTACAAGATGCAATTCATGATGTGTCTTCATTAAAACTCTTTTGAGGAGTTTGTGCTTCCAGTGCTACAAAACTGTACAGTTGTAATTCAAGTTGTAAATAAAGCTTGTATAAAAGGTTCATCAAATTGACTGAAGTTTGTATTATTTGCATTTTCTCATTTGAATGTTCAGTTCATTTAACTCTTGATGTTGATTATTTCTCTGTCCTTTCCATTAACAGATCCAGAGAGTGCAAACTAACATAAGTGCTCAATGTTGACCTTTCAGATGTTCTGATATTAGTGTTTCCTATTTGACTAAATCAGTTTCCTCAGGCCCATATGAAGATTCTGGGAGGACGGAGCACAAACATTTGACTTTCCTTTGTTCTAAACTGAGTCATCTTTAAAAAAAAAAGTCCAAACAAGTTTGTGGCCAATTGGAAATGTGTCTTGATAGTGAATCTGACTGGTTGAGTCTCAGGAGATGAGGATTATAGTTCGTGTTTATTTTGAAGATAGCATGAATCCCCAAATCACACCAATGAGGATAAATCTGAGTATGAATGGATCAGTTTCACATTCTCAAAACTTCTTGTTTGTCATCTCAGATGTGGCACAACTTCACAGGCATGTTTTGGCTTCAACCTCTGTTAGCTCTGATGAATGTGTGTATGTAATGAGTTTTGTGCTCCAGTTCTGTCTGTTAAGTGAATGATTGTGTTTGTGGGAGATTGGAAATACATGTGTAAAGCGTCTGAGATTTGATGTATTTGTCACAGAGGTGTGGGATCTTTCAGATGAAAATGTGAATAATAATTCTAGCGAAGGCTTTACAGGGCTGTGTAGGCCAGCGCCGGTCATTCATACTAATATCTGTCATCATCTGCAGCCAAACACAAGTCTTGAACAAATCCTCTTCTGTTGTTATATGGTGAAGAAATAGACTTTCATTCATTTGGCAAATGTCAAAATGATTTTCACAGTCTCGGCTGTTTCTTCATTGGTAGAGCGATGCATTGACAGAACAAAGATTGGGTTTGAGTCCCATGCAGGGAACACAAACTGATCAAGAGAACATGTATACAGTAAACTGAACCATGTGATCTGCATAGAGAACCTGAGAGGTCACAGAAGCTCAGAGTCTCAGTTTAGGCTTCAATCAGTATTTTGCTGCGGCGTAACTTTGTTTTGAAAAGTGCTGGGGACAGAGACGACAGAAACAATACTGGACTCAATTGTTTCTGTAATAACTGGTTGGGAATATTGATCATAGTTTGCGGTCACACGCTTTTCGACTCGAGCTCTCACAGTATGTGTTTTTTCTAACGGTCATTTGGTGAAGGTCACTGGCAGTTAACACTTAAAAACACTTAATTTCTATGACTAAAAATGTCACTTGTTCATTTGTTTGAGCGTGTTTGTGTGTGGACACTGGATGCGCAAGCGAGCGGCGCGAGCATTAAATACTGAGACTCTCTGTCTTCCGCAAATATAACTCACGAGTGCGAGCAACACGTTTTGATGTTAATGATCCCTTAAAAATAAACTCCATCCGTAAAATAAAAATATTTTCTTCCAACAAAGTGGTGGGAACATCATGTCCCACACACGCCTGTGTTATGGTGATGAGGACTGCCTGATTCAAGCTGCTTACAGGAAGTTTAGTTTGATGTGGTCAGACACAGAAATAAATGACACACATCGATTCTCTTGCATCTCTGTGATTCATATTTCACATGTTTTTCTGCTGTCATGATAAATCTAAAGAGCAGATGTAAAGTATGAGATCTCT
>JAPMJR010000031.1:549286-564286 GCA_029783895.1 Triplophysa bombifrons | reverse complement strand
GAAAAAAACCATTCAACGAGCCACCAAGTTCTAGAAAGGAAATTTTACTGAAGAGGCGAAATACGCTTATCTATCAGCTCTGGTTAGTAACATATTTGATCACAAAAATATAAAGGCTCTTATATATATATAATATGAGAAGCGCAGAGAAATAACTCTACAGTACATCCATCAAACATTAAACATGTATGTTCATGAAGCAGTGAGGGAAATGAAGAGGTCATCAGAGGTCAAAGGTGAAGTGTCCCAAGAGCAATTTGAACAAAGAGAGTAAAAGCAGTGCTTGTCCACGAGGAGGCGGAGCCTGAGCACGTCTGCTCACGATTGGGTCTAATGTGGTCTTGTGGGTGTGTCTTGCTATGGCCCTTGATGATGCGGACGAGAGGGGGCGGAGGCTCCGCCGTTATGCTAAGAGAGAAACAAGAGACTGTCAGACATGTTTATGTTTATTAAATATTACACGGTCTTGTTTAGATTGTTATGTGGAGTTTTAAGTGTTTCTGATCTTCCTCACACATCATCACAATAGAGTGAACTATGATGAACCAAAGACAGAGACAGTTCAGAACTCTTACAATCTCATTCCATATATTACAACATGTGGCGCTTAAAACAGTTTTCTAATCATCGCTTGTCACAATGCATTCTGGGAAATGTGTTTTTGGATCAGTCACGACACAGAGGAAGTGTTAATGTGCCTCACGTGTGTTGTTCTGATGAACACTTAATGTAAAGGACACGAAAGAAACACGCAGTAGACAAATGATGGATGGGATGAGACGAGTATGAACAACATCAGAACTGAATCTGATTGATTTCATTTCTGTTTGTTGTTGAAAAGCAGCTGATCTGTGATATGTGTAGAGAAGTGTAAACACATGACAGTGTCAGTTTGAAGATTTGATCCTCAGACTCTGCAGAACGGCTGATATTCATCTTCAAATAAACCCTCATGTTTGTTTTTGCAGAAATTAAAGCAATAAACCGTCACGAGTTTCTGATGACATCACTCTGATCAGTTCAGTCCATTACAGCCGTCTGTACACTTACAACAATAAACAACACAATCCGTGTGTGTGTGTGTCTGTGTGTATGCGTGCCTGTGTGTGTGTGTACGTGCATGTGTGTGTGTGTGTTTGTAGGTGTGTGTGTGCACGTGTGTGTGTGTTTGTAGGTGTGTGTGTGTGCACGTGTGAGTGTGTGTGTGTTTGTAGGTATGTGTTTGTAAGTGTGTGTGTGTGTGTTTGTATGCGTGCATGTGTGTGTGTGTTTTTAGGTGTGTGTTTGCTTTTGTGTGTGTTTGTTTGCATTTGTGTGTGTGTGTTTGTATGCATGCGTGTGTGCATGTGTGTGTGTTTTTAGGTGTGTGTTTGCATTTGTGTGTGTGTGTGTGTGTGTTTGTATGCTTGCGTGTGTGCATGTGTGTGTCTGCAGCTTTTCTCGGCAGGGTAGAAACAAATGAAATGTCTTTCTGTGTTTGAGTGTAAACAAATGAATCAGATGTTTCCTCCTCACCTCTCCTCCAGACGAACCCACAGATCATTGAAGTGCCGATGCTTCTGTGGCTTCTTCTGTTTGTTCCGTCGTTTCTTCTTCAGTTTGCGTTCCACTTTCTCCAGTAACTCCAGACTGTGTGGAAGCAGCGTCTGCGGGACAGATTCCTGATGATCTTCTGTGTCGTGTAAGAACGGCTCCAGCGGTGAATCAGTCAGATCTTCTGATGACCTCCTGCCCATCAGCACAACATGTCATTATTACAGCACCAACAACCACGTGTGCTTGTGTTGAACACAGAGATAAGAACACAACGACAACAACAAAACACACGTGTGCGAAGGAAATGTTCTGGATCTCACTGCCGATCAAATCTGTCACACACTCAAACAAACATTTACAGTCACAACAAACACTTTAACATCTTTAACTAGACTGAAACAAAGACAAGAAATGATTGGCTGATGTGTCATGATGTAATGTGTGTGTGTGTGTCTCATTATGAGCTCCGGCCGGCTCACAGCTCACATTCAGTGAGACATGTAACACTCCTGGCCTCACACACATCTGGAATCTGTCAGCCGCGTGTCACATGAGCCAAACTCTATTGTGTGTGTGTGTGTGTGTTACCTGTGCAGTGGCTGTCCGGCGGGTGTGTGTTCCACCTCATAACCCTGACTGCGCAGAACATCAATCACTGTGTTGTTCCCCAGAAAGTGACCTGTGACACAAACACTCCACCGTGACTCTCTGATCCTAATAATAATAACTTTATTTTAAATATCTTTTCAAAGCACTTTACATAAATGATGAAGAATTAAATATAGATAAAAAACAGAATTCAAGCAGAAATAAAAGAGAGAGAGAGCGCTGTTGAGCACAGGCCTAAGTCAATCTGCAGCTCTGTTCTAATGGACGTCCTTCACCATGATAGATTCCTGAGATAAGAGCAGCTAACCGCCTAAAAGCTTTTATTCAAAACTTCCTCGGCTCTGGCTTTTAGTGCGGCGGCGCTCTTGTTTTTATAAGAGGCCCGTGTGCCCGGCGCTCCATACTGACCGTATTCATGCTGTCAGGTGGAAAACGCTCCACAGAGCCGCCGTCTGTCTCCTTCAGCCTTCACTACAATTATTAGAGCAAACGCCACATGCAGCGTAATATTTATATTACAAGACTTGAGCTGAATAAATAAACTGCTGCCCGTGTTTGTGTGGATCAGATCTCTTTGTGGAGTTTGTGTAGATCAAACACACAGCACACACACACGCCGACACAAACACTATTTTGATTTCATATGGCCGCTGGATTTCACATCATTATTCTTTTCATATTAAAACTCTACACATTCAGAGATCTTGAACACAATGAACGAATTTGAATAATCATTTTAGAAGAGCTATATTTCCAAAAAAACATTTGCAATAGGAAGATTGTTTGAGGACTCAGACAGCACCTTGAGTCAAGTGAAAAAGTGAATGTTGGCCTCTTATTTTCATCTTGGCTTATATGACACACCGTTGTGGATGTAAACGCTGTAGGAAGGCAAAGCAGAAGCCAAAGAAAATCCCTGCCGTGTTATTTTAGTGTTCAGCTACACGTCCATTAATACTCCTGAAGCCATTTCTACATTCCTGCACTTTAACAAATGTCAAACGTCTCGAAATCATTTTACAGCTGAACCTGAAAACACACTTTAAGACACGTGATGGGTCGAAGAGCACAATAAAGTGAAAGAGCAGATAAACAGATCCTGTGGTGTGTTCTTGAAGCTCACAACTCTTTATCTTGTATCTACACTGTCACAAACACAATGTGTGAGTTGAGTTGTATAGTGCTGTGTTTACATCAGAAAACACTCTCATTGAAAGCTTTAGACTAGAAGAGTTCCAGGATGAAAGAGAAAGTGTGTGACTGGAGGTGAGACGAGGGACAGAAACACTGATAACATCTGTGACACACTTGGACATACAAACCTGCGCAACGCCTCAGTTCTCATTAAAAGAAAGAATGTGAACGGAAAAGAGTTCGACGAGGAGAAAAGAAATCACACACATCACCTGCTCATCTGCACAAACACATCATCACACTACACAAATCACGCACACACACATGCGCTGATAATAAATGGATATGTGACGCCTTTCTATCTTTTAATAAAGTCTGCTTTCGCTCAGGGCAAAAACATAAAACCGTCTTCCAGGTGCATGATCCACAGCTCGAGGTCATGTGAGGTCAAAGTTCACAGGTGAAATCATGAACTCATGTCTAGAGTTACACACATGAGGAAAGAGCGACAGTACATGTGTCTGACAGGATTCTCTGTGAGATGAAAATAAGGGAATGAAAAATAAATCTGCTCTATCAAGCGTTCTTCTGCAAATGTTCAGTTTAAACACACAGACTAAAGTGTTCCAGGTTCAGCAGAACACGTGTTTCTCACACATACTGTGTTTGTAGTTCACTGCTGATCCACAGCTTCACAAACTCAATTCAAGGTTTGCACAAAACCTTTAACTTTCACTCAGTTCACATCAGGTTAAACACATTTAAAGGGCCGCAATCCCAAAAAATGCACTTTTAAATGTTTATCTAGCCGAAATTGAGTCGCCAGCATGTGTGCAGAAACACCCTGTAATTATACAAATCCATCTATTCTTCTTTTTGTAATCTACTTTAAGCCACAAAACAGGCTATTGGGGATCCCCTAACAATCTGATGTCACAATGATATAGGCCCGCCTATGACCGCTCACAGACTCCGCCTTATGAGCGCCTAATTGAAGTGAAGTGAAGTGAAAGTGACCTATTTGACAGGTATGGTGACCCATACCCGAAATGTGACCTCTGCTTTTAACCCATCCAGTGAGTAGTGATCACACGCACAGCAAGTGGTGAACACACGTACACCCGGAGCAGTGGGCAGCTATCGCTGCAGCGCCCGGGGAGCAAGTAGGGGTTAGGTGCCTTGCTCAAGGACACCTCAATCGTTACCTGCCGGCCCCTGAGGATCGAACCAGCAACCTTCTGGTCACGAGTCCGACTCTCTAACCATTAGGCCACGATTGCCCCCAATTCCACCATCCGCCAGAGACACGCTGTCAGCCATTTACAGGCAAGAGCAGATGTAGCCTCTAGCCAGAAGGGGTGTCGAAATTAATCGTTTTTACAATGCATCGCGATGCAAACGAGGGCGATTAGGTATCGGTTCAGTTACAGGCCATAACCGGGTATTACGTACTTATGTTATTCTGACGTCATGTCGCATACGTGCTTTAATCAAAAATGCACCAATTACTTTAAAAGCCGACATCTGTGCACATTTCGGCTTTTATGAAAAATGCGGTAAGCACGACCAGGACAGGACACAAACTGTGTGTAAATCTTGTCACGCACAAATAAAACACACAGGGGCATGGGTGTAAATCCCGGGGGGACACTCCCCCCCCCACATCCAAGGGCTGGCCCCTCCTCAAATCAATTAAACTCGTATTCTCTATTGTCATATATATGTTTATGTTTACCTAAACTAATTGTGCACTACCTGCTCTCCGCGTTCATCTCACCTGCGCATTGCGCAACATATTTAAGTCAGGTATGCGATCAGTTCATCCGTGGTTGTTGAACTCTAGTAAGAAGGCTATTTTATTGACTTTAAATGAAGTGATTCTCTTTAATGTAGTTGATGCTGATTCATTAATAAATGAGTTGTTGCAAAAAATGCTGATTACTGATGTATTTTACATGAATCTGCTATGTAAGCGATTAAAACTTACTTAGCTAGTAAACGTTAGCGAGTTAACGTTAGCTTGTTACAAAGGACGTCACACACTGCAACTAACACGCCGAAGCCGTTTCCAATGCATTGTTTTATTTTTGGCGACCTTCTTAGGATCTATTTTGTGCAGTATGTTCGTTGCGGATAAGCTAAACATTCAGTTTACTGAAACTCGGGCGATTCATCAACGAGTACAACACACACTTTAAGCATTTGTCACTGTTACTGATCGTTTGTTTGGGTACACGAACATGAACAAAGTTTGTTGGTGGAGGCAGTGCACTACAGAGGAAAATAACAACCACTCATTAATGTAGATGTGCAGTGACTTTATCACACGATGTTGCAGTATAAATCAGGATAACGTGTTTAAAAAGTGACTCATTGTGAACATGTAGTATCATGGGTATTGTGATTTTATATTTATTTCCTGTCTTCACAACAGAGACAAAAAATATAAATGGTATGAAGCTTTTTCGTTCACTTGTATTACAGTATGTGAAAGTTCAGTTCAGTTGTAATATGTCTGCAAGTCTGCATGATAAAGTTATGAACCTAATGCAAATTGTCGCTTTGTGTCGCAGTAAGTACAATTTTGATTGTATTATTTGTGTCCCCTTCAAAAATTGCTCTTGAGAATTTTTATTTGTATTGTCATCCCACTACTGTTAAATGAGATTTAAGCCCATGAGCAGGGGGTAATACCACAAATGATAAAGCCCAGACTTGAGTTTTGTTTGATGTTTGATAGTCAAATTAGAGCAGGTAAAATTACAGTTTCAGTTCATACTGCCTGTATCTATTGACAAACATGTGAACTAGTAAAATTGAAATTTGAGACGCCAATGCATCGTGATATCGAATTGAACCCAATCGATGACATGATAATCGTAATCGAACCGTGACACCAGTGTAGGTTCGTAGAGGTCTGCGCGGGACAGTTTTTTTCGTCCCGCTCCCGCCCGCTCCCGCAAGGATATATTCCGCACCCGCCCGCTCCCGCCATGTATTTACTCTTTGTTTACCCGCTGTCCGCTTAGAATACATTTCTTCCCGACCCGACCGTTCCCGCTAAATTTAAATATATTTTCCACAATATCACATTTACATTTCCACTACTGAAAGAGAGAGATAACAAATAAAACTGTAGGTTGTACAAAAAATATTTATTTGTATTCGTCATGTCAAGATGCTTCTAACACTTAGCCGTCAACACAAAAGGAACACGTGTTGCAGAAAAAAATGTCTGTTAATAATTTGTTCTTTTTATTCAAAGCAAAAAGGTTTTTTTCCATCTGCGTCTATAAAACACGAAAACGACTCCCATACATCAGACTTGCCTGACGTGGGTTTCTTAGCAGTAAACTGACCTTTTCCAGTCCATGTTGTTGAACATCCTTCAGGGACAGCGCATCCGCACTTTGCTCTGCTATCTTTATTCGGTACAGCCTGCTCTGAGGAGCGTTATTCAAATGCTGCGCGCACGGACCTTGCAAAAAATGCATAACGCAGAAAGCGACGGTCCATGTTTGCAGCGCGTGCACAATAGTCCTAAGTGCAGACTGTAGGCCCTAATTGTGGTTGATAAGAATGAGTGCAGACATGTTCTGAAAGGACGACGGGAACGGGATGTTTTTAGACCTCCCGTTCCCGTTTCAATTACACCAAAGTTCCCGACCGCTACCGCATTTAATTTGAAAATGTATCCCGCGTCGCAAGAACTCTGGTCGGGTCCCGCGGTTCCCGCGGGAGAGCCGCGGGAATGCAGACCTCTAGTTCACACCTCTACTAGCCATTGACAAAAATGTCTAAGAAACAACAAATGTGTGATGTTGTTGGATGTAAAATGGAACAAAAAAGGATGTTGGGAGGAGAACTGTCCCACGAGCAATGATGACTTCGCCTTCGGGAAGAATTTACTTTTTTCGTATCGACCAACCAACATTCACCGGTCCCTATCTCCGGTCCGAACAGACTTAAAGAAACAAGAAGGGACTTGTTGGAAATGTCTCTGCGAGGCATTCGAACGATGCTGACCGCGAGTCGATGTGACCCCTAGGTCAGGAGCTAGAGCTCCAGGTAGCCGGAAAGGTTAAACAATCTAAGCTCTGGGACCCTGTGGTCTGTCAGTATATCATGAGTTTCGGCAAAAAAATGATTCTCAAGAATGGATCGGTACCAGCTGTTCGCGATCAAGCTTCATGCAAGTTTTACACATCGTTTTTAAATCTCCTTTCTTAAATAATGTGTTTTGCATGTTAGCGGCTGTTGTTTACATAGCTGCGGCTAAACATGAGACTTTACATTGGTCTAGAGACAGGTGTTGTGACGTAACGTTAGTTGTAATACGCATCGTGCTCATCGGTACGGAAGACTTGGGACCGACATCATTTCTGTAAAGCTTGTTCATTACAACAAAAGAAAGTTATAGCAGTGTCATACTCTGTGAGTGTGACAATACCTAGAAAATACATTTAATTTGTATTCATGAACAAGGCATTAAGGTGATTTTATTGCAGTTAGTGTATGGTTTTGGTTGGAAAGGGCATTAGAGAGATAATTGCGCTTTCTGCTATATTGCTTGTCTTGATGTCATCCAAAGCACATGTGTAGGCGCTCGACCTCCTATTTTGCATACGGGGGGGAGCAGAAGCTCATTTGCATTTAAAGAGACACACACAAAAACGGCGCGTTTTCCATTGCAGCAACAAACGGTCATGTTCAACAACTTGTAATGAAAGATACGTGGTTTATTTTGAGCTGAAACTTTACAGACACATTCTGAGGAGACCACTGACTATATTTACATTGCAGTAAACACCTGGATTTTTGGCCGTTTAAACTCAGATGAGCGAAGTGTGTATGTTTCATTTAGTCAGTGCAGATTAAAGTAGATGTTACATCATCATGATAGAAGCTGAAGTGTTGAATTATAACACACATACACACACACACACACACACAACACACAGAGACAGACAGACAGACAGACAGAGAGAGACAGAGAGAGAGAGAGAGAGAGAGAGAGAGAGAGAGAGAGAGAGACAGAGAGAGAGAGAGAGAGAGAGAGAGAGAGAGAGAGAGAGAGAGAGAGAGAGACAAGTGTGTTGTGTGTCAAGTGTTTCCAGACGTCAGTTGTTGATGGTCTGAGCTCATAAACACATTCACAGTCATTCATACGTCCATAAACACCAGAACACCAGCGAACACTACACCAGCGTTCACTTTAACACTCGTCATGATGATGATGATGATGTCAGGCTCTTTGTGTTTACAGATGATTTGACTCCTACATCATATGAACCCGCATCAATTACAAAACACAAAACTGAAATCCACAGCATCTCTCAGACACAAACATTTCACATCATGCTTTTCCATTGCAGATTCACTTTAGCCTCAAACGCCTTAAAAACCTTTGAAGAGATTATACAAAATCATTTGTATTTAAAACAAGAAATGAACCGGCCTGAATTCAGAGCCTCAGACCTCCATTCAGCACTGTGGACCGGCGTCCTGTAATGAAATCCCCTCAGGAGAGACGCATGAAATGAAGCCCTTGTTAGTGTGCAGCGCTGCAGTCATTCACTGCTCTGTTCTGCATCTCTGCTTTCACTCAAACACACACACACACACATAACACACACGCAAACATTTCCTGTAGCTACCAAACCCAACGGACTGTGAAAATCTGACCTAACCGCTGCGCCCCAACACACAAACACTCATAATATACACACACTGATAACACACACTCATAGCACACACACACACACACTCAAAACATACATACACACATATTGCACACACTCATAGCACACACTCACTCACACATTCATAGCACACACACAGACACTCATAGCATACACACACACACACACACACACACACACAAGAGTAAGAGTTGGTGGTGTGGGTGTTTGTGTGTGAGAATCAGACCGACACAATGACACATGAATCAACACATGTGAAAACACAACCATCCAAACACATCACCACTGTGTTGATTTCCTCCATTAGTGAGCGTGTGTGCGCGTGTAAGTGACCAATCACAGTCAAGTATTCCATCACACACTGATGAATAACATGTTGTTGTGTAATATAGTTAATGGACCTGTGAAACATCTAACAAGATTAAAGCACAGAACACAAACATTCCTGTCAGTACTAACTGATCTGGGATCTGTTGTCCATGAACACAATGGAATGATAATTGCTAACACTGTCTCACAAACATTCATGTTATCTTAACCCTGAGTAAGTCGCTTATTACTAATCTTATCAGCGCTGGTAAATAAACTCTTTACTGGAGTGTGTGTGCGTGCGTGCGTGCGTGTGTGTGTGTGTGTGTGTACCTTCACAAACTCAATGAACTCAAAGTTCTGAATAAAATCTGAGCTTTACATTTCAAGGTTTAGCCAATACTCTTATGATCTGACTAACACGACACGTGTTGTGTTGCTTTCTGTTCTCTCTGCTGTTGTTCAGAAACTATTCAAAACAACAGAACTACACAAACTTCTCCAATAAAACCCACAAGCATCTGTTCTGATGCTGAATACACAAGAGAGAGAGAAAACATGTTCACATGCATATAGAAGAGAAATATATCAAACACTTAGTGTTGTTAAGCATGATGAACTTTCATCATGTGAGATGTTAAACAGACTTTCATACGTTATGAAGACAACGTCACGTCACACTGACACAACTAAACCAACAGTATCAACACAACCCCAGCCAACTAGATCCATTCATGAACGCTGGAAAACATAGAATGATCTTTTGTTCCCACACTTTCATTTGTGCAATTGTAGTGTCTGAATACATGGGCAACTTCTAACACACCAAAGACACAGAACAACACGTGTTTACATCAGTCACAGAAACATCAGAAATATCAGGAACTGAACACACAAGTATGCTGCACACGTGACCTCAACATGAACCCACACCGTATGAGACTATTGTGAGAAACATGTTTCACATCCATTTCTACAGAAGAAAGAAGTCACGGTGAGACTCTGATCTCATATAATCTGTGTGAATCATCTTCACCGTCATTTACTTTCTGGGGAACGTCTGGATCTTTCTACACTGTTCCACTTGACTGGACAAATAAACAAGGTTTTCATATCAGACCAATGAAGATTTCAGACGGATGCTAACATTTCTCAGAACTGTAATGTTCCTTCAGACATGATCCTACTCATGTATGCTTCTAGAAAGAATCCTTCTCATGTCATAAAAAGCTTCTTTGTGGTGTAAAAGGGGTTTCAGACTATTAAAGGTCAAACAGGAAGGGTTCTTCCACTGAATCTATCTTTGGGGAAGCAAACATTGTTCTTCTTTGCTAGCACAGAAGAAAGTCACATTAAAAGAGCCTCATCATGTGTCATTCCCTAAATGTTCTAAATCTAAAAACATTATTCTTACACAGTAGAACATTTGAAGAAGATCTAAAATAATATTTTCATCACAATATTTTACGTTCTTCCATTGAAGAACGTTAGCAAACCATTCTTGGAAGATATTTTGTTGGCTGGGGTTCTGCAGCCTGACACTAAAAAGACAGATTCTTCACATGTTAAAGGTTCTTCACATGTTAAAGGTTCTTCACATGTTAAAGGTTCTTCATATGTTAAAGGTTCCTCACATGTTAAAGGTTCTTCAGGTGTTAAAGGTTCCTCACATGTTAAAGGTTCTTTAGATGTTAAAGGTTCTTCACATATTAAAGTTTCTTCACATGTTAAAGGTTCTTCAAATGTTAAAGTTTCTTCACATGTTAAAGGTTCTTCACATGTTAGAGGTTCTTCACATGTTAAAGGTTCTTCAGATGTTAGAGGTTCTTCACATGTTAAAGGTTCTTCACATGTTAACGATTCTTCAGATGTTAGAGGTTCTTTACATGTTAAAGGTTCTTCACATGTTAAAGGTTCTTCACATGTTAAATGTTCTTCACATGTTAAAGGTTCTTTACATGTTAGAGGTTCTTCATATGTTAAAGCTTCTTCAGATGTTAGATGTTCTTCACATGTTAAAGGTTCTTCACATGTTAAAGGTTCTTCAGATGTTAGAGGCTCTTCACATGTTAGAGGTTCTTCACATGTTAAAGGTTCTTCACATGTTAAAGGTTCTTCAGATGTTAAAGGTTCCTCACATATTAAAGGCTCTTCACATGTTGAAGTTTCTTCATATGTTAAAGGTTCTTCAGATGTAAGAGGTTCTTCACATGTTAAAGGTTCTTCACATGTTAAAGGTTCTTCACACGTTAAAGGTTCTTCACATGTTAAAGGTTCTTCACATGTTAGAGGTTCTTCAGATGTTAAAGGTTCTTCAGATGCTAAAGGTTCTTCACATGTTAAAGGTTCTTCACATGTTAAAGGTTCTTCAGATGTTAAAGGTTCTTCACATGTTAAAGGTTCTTCACATGTTAAAGGTTCTTCACATGTTAAAGGTTCTTCACATGTTAAAGGTTCTTCACATGTTAAAGGTTCTTCACACGTTAAAGGTTCTTCACATGTTAAAGGTTCTTCACATGTTAGAGGTTCTTCAGATGTTAAAGGTTCTTCAGATGCTAAAGGTTCTTCACATGTTAAAGGTTCTTCACATGTTAAAGGTTCTTCAGATGTTAAAGGTTCTTCACATGTTAAAGGTTCTTCACATGTTAAAGGTTCTTCACATGTTAAAGGTTCTTCACATGTTAAAGGTTCTTCACATGTTAGAGGTTCTTCAGATGTTAGAGGTTCTTCACATGGTAAAGGTTCTTCAGATGTTAAAGGTTCTTCAGATGTTAGAGGCTCTTCACATGTTAAAGGTTCCTCACATGTTAAAGTTTCTTCAGATGTTAAAGGTCCTTCAGATGTTAAAGGTTCTTCAGATGTTAAAGGTTCTTCACATGTTAAAGTTTCTTCACATGTTAAAGGTTCTTCAGATGCTAAAGGTTCTTCACATGTTAAAGGTTCTTCACATGTTAAAGTTTATTCACATGTTAAATGTTCTTCAGATGTTAAAGATTCTTCACATGTTAAAGGTTCCTCACATGTTAAAGGTTCCTCACATGTTAGAGGTTCTTCACATGTTAAAGCTTCTTCAGATGTTAGATGTTCTTCACATGTTAGAGGTTCTTCAGTTGTTAGAGGTTCTTCACATGGTAAAGGTTCTTCACATGTTAAAGTTTCTTCACATGTTAAAGGTTCTTCAGATGTTAAAGGTTCTTCACATGTTAAAGTTTCTTCACATGTTAAAGGTTCTTCAGATGTTAAAGGTTCTTCACATGTTAAAGTTTCTTCACATGTTAAAGTTTCTTCACATGTTAAAGGTTCTTCAGATGTTAAAGGTTCTTCACATGTTAAAGTTTCTTCACATGTTAAAGGTTCTTCAGATGCTAAAGTTTCTTCACATGTTAAAGGTTCTTCAGATGTTAAAGGTTCTTCACATGTTAAAGTTTCTTCACATGTTAAAGGTTCTTCAGATGCTAAAGGTTCTTCACATGTTAAAGGTTCTTCACATGTTAAAGTTTCTTCACATGTTAAATGTTCTTCAGATGTTAAAGATTCTTCACATGTTAAAGGTTCCTCACATGTTAAAGGTTCCTCACATGTTAGAGGTTCTTCACATGTTAAAGCTTCTTCAGATATAAGATGTTCTTCACATGTTAAAGGTTCTTCACATGTTAAAGGTGCTTTATGGCAACAAAGAACCTTTTGAAGCACTTTTTTTAAGAGTGAAGTCTGTACACATGAGGTCACAACAAGCGCTGCTGTTTTCAGAGACTGAAGGGGAACTGACCTGCTCCAAAAGCGAAGAAGAAGCTCTTATCCGGGTGTTGATCCAGAAGGGCTTTCACACGTCCGCCCATCCTCTCATTACGCTTGTAGATGAGCTCCTGTCTGAAGTACTTGTCAATCTCCTGAGCTGTCACCTGCTCGCTGACGGGCAGAGTCACGTTGTTGAAGTTTGGAACCTAAAGTGACAGATCCAGTCAGACTGGAAGCTTCTGTTCTTCAGATGAAGGTTTGTATGGATGCTGTGTGTGTGATACCTGTGAGGTGTCGTGGTTAAACACGATGGAGTTCAGATCTCCACAGTTGTAGTGTTTGATCAGATCATCTGTCGTGTACGGTAACTGTAGACTTCCCGCCCGGAGACTTTCCTGCTGTAACAGCGTCTGATTCAAAGCGAATATCACCTGAACACACAACACAACAGCAGATTTATTCACCCACAGTGCATTATGGGTCTTCAGAACAGATACTGTATAAACTCCCCTTAAACCAAAACATCACACAAACCATTCTACATTTTTACATTTTCATCATGAGGACCAAAACTTGTTCAACAAACGTGACATTTACTCCAGATCAGAAGGGATTACCACGACCACAGGTTCTCTCTCTCTATCTCTCTCTTTCTCTCTCTCTCTCTTTCAGACACACACGTTCTGGTTCTCTCTCTCTCTCTCTCTCTCCCTCTCTCTTTCACACACACGTTCTGGTTCTCTCTCTCTCTCTCTCTCTCTCTCTCTCTCCTACACACACACACACATACGTTCAGGTTCTCTCTCTCTCTCTCTTTCACACACACACGTTCTGGTTCGTTCGTTCTCTCTCTCTCTTCTCTCTCTCTCTCTCTCTCCCTCTCTCTTTCACACACACGTTCTGGTTCTCTCTCTCTCTCTCTCTCTCTCTCTTTCACACACACACGTTCTGGTTCTCTCTCTCTCTCTCTCTCTCTCCCTCTCTCTTTCACACACACGTTCTGGTTCTCTCTCTCTCTCTCTCTCTCCTACACACACACACATACGTTCAGGTTCTCTCTCTCTCTCTCTTTCACACACACACGTTCTGGTTCGTTCGTTCTCTCTCTCTCCCTCTCTCTTTCACACACACGTTCTGGTTCTCTCTCTCTCTCTCTCTCTCTCTCTCTCTCTCTGTCTCTCTCTTTCACACACACACACACACACACACACACACACACACACACACACGTTCTGGTTCTCTCTCTCTCTCTCTCTCTCTCTCTCTCTCTCTCTCTCTCTCTCTCTCTCTCTCTCTCTCTCTCTTTCTGTCTCTCTGTCTCTCTCCCTCTCTCTTTCACACACACACACACACACACACACACACACACACACACACACACACACACAAGTTCTGGTTCTCTCTCTCTCTCTCTCTCTCTCTCTCTCTCTCTGTCTCTGTCTCTGTCTCTCTCCCTCTCTATTTCACACACACACACACACACACACACACACACACACACACACACACACACACACACACACACACACACACACACACACATATGTTCAGGTTCTCTCTCTCTCTCTCTCTGTCTCTCTCCCTCTCTCTTTCACACACACACACACACACACACATACGTTCAGGTTCTCTCTCTCTCTCTCTCTCTCTTTCACACACACACGTTCTGGTTCTCTCTCTCTCTCTCTCTCTCTCTGTCTCTCTCCCTCTCTCTTTCACACACACACGTTCAGGTTCTCTCTCTCTCTCTCTCTCTCTCTCTCTCTCTCTCTCTCTTTCACACACACACACGTTCTGGTTCTCTCTCTCTCTCTCTCTCTCTCTGTCTCTCTCCCTCTCTCTTTCACACACACACACACACACGTTCAGGTTCTCTCTCTCTCTCTCTTCTCTCTCTCTCTCTCTCTCTCTCTTTCACACACACACGTTCTGGTTCTCTCTCTCTCTCTCTCTCTCTCTCCCTCTCTCTTTC
>JAPMJR010000031.1:480285-548786 GCA_029783895.1 Triplophysa bombifrons | reverse complement strand
CGGCTTCTTGAGCGAGATACAGGTCCAGGACGGGCACTCCACGAGTCTTAATGTCTGCCTCCGTCAGAGAGTTCACCATAAGCATCACCCACACCGGCCTCTTCCGCTCCCAGTTTCCCGCTATAGCGTTGAACAGGTAGTCGGCGTACAGGCCTTTGCCCCTCTGGTCCGGCGTGACCCACGACTGCATCATCAGCTTGACGTAATCCAGGTGTCTCTTCAGGCGACGGTAGATGTCTCGGGGCAGCAGGTCCTGGAGGTTCTCGCCATGCGGCAGCAGCTGGCAGCTGGTCAGAGCCGATATGGTGTACGGGTCCGTCAGGTCCAGCTCAAAATACACGATGCTGCTCTCCTGAAAGGCCTTTTTGGAGTTCTCTGGGATGTGGTCCCACACGCGGGTGTACGGAACATGAATAGTGCCGTAGAAATAAGAGGGCGGCTCTCGTTTTATGGTCCACAGGAAAGAGTTCAGCTCGCTTTGCTGAAAGACAGACAGACAGAGTGAAAGAGAGATTATCTGCTGCAGAAATCACTGAATGAGACTTCAAACACACAGAAGACGATATCAAAGACTGACTGCTTGTTTTGCTCTGGTCTCGTGTGTTAAGTAGTCTGGTGTGGGTCTGTGTTTGTCATGTATGTTGAAGCAGACAGGTGTGAAATGTAGGAAACGACTGCAGAGGCTGTTTATTCACAAGTCAGTTAATATCTCATTAGTGTCTGACGTCAACTTTAAGAGCAATACACATCCCTGACCCGTCTCACACATGCCCCGTAACACTGACCCATCTCAAACTTTAGCCGTGAGACTGACAACAAATGCCTGAAATTAACACAGACGTTACATGCTAACATTGTCAGTTTTCAACAACAACAAAAAGAACAGCTTTAGTGATTTATCCAAGTCATAAAATAGACAAAATACTTAAGGCTAAAACACACTACAAGACTTTTGCTCAGATCTTCAGTCTGGACTTGTTGCAGAAAGTGTGCGCCCGTCTGAAGATTTGATCACTTAGTGTGTTTCTATCTGAAAATTTCAAAACGTCTGCAAGTGTGTGATGTCTAGTTTAAAACAATCTGTTCAGAATTTATAAGTCTTGTAGTGTGTTCCAGGCATTAAGGTTTATCGCATCTTTCTTCATTGCAACTCTGTGATGTACATCCAGATGGACAAAGTGTGTACATCATCATATAAACAGTCAAAATGTATTGTGCTTTCACACCATTTCCATACAAAAGAGTTATAGAAATGAGACGACCATTAGTTAAGGCGGTGACATCATATTTAGAAAAGTCAGAAATCCCACGCGTCTATAATGGTGATATTTCTCTAGTGACATTAAACATCAAATTATTTTCGTCTTTTTAAGTGAAATGACTTACTTTTCTATTGAGATCACAGTTGGAGGAGTCTCTGAGGTGTATCTCTTTAGCTCTTAACGCCACAATGAAGCAGATCTGGAGAAAAGTGGTCCAGTTAACCAGCATCATCATCATCATCATCATCATCATCTCTACTGAAGATGACGAGAGTCACTGAACATGAACTGTGACGATCACAACATCAGTGTGTCTTTAGAAACACACACATGTGAAGCGCACACGGAGTGTGAGATCTGCCATCCATCCTGCAGAAGAACGCAAACTTCTGTCACACGGACACATCGTGTTGTTTCTCCGGTGTATACTGAGCATGACTTCTCTCTTTCACTGTCACACAACAACACGTGCGGCAACACACACTCGCGTCCCAAAGTTTCTCTCTATTAAAGTCCAGAACGCAGGTTGCGCTCCTGCACGCGCGCGTCTTTCTTCACTTCACACACACATCCCGAGAGATCCGAACACACACACACACACACACACACTCCGACCAAAACATCACTGAAGTGTTTATGAAGTTTTTCCTCAAACAAACGACTCGTTTAAACGCGAACACGACACACACACGAGCGCGCGATCTTCTGCCGCTCACCGCGGCCGCGCAACAACTTTGAGCTGAGTGTGTGTGTGTGTGTCAGAGGGGGGCTTTACCTTCCCCCACTCACCCCCACACGGGGCAAATAATCTGATTTAAACTGATCGGACCCGCAGCAGGACTCCGGCCAACACAAACACTTCTGTACGAAGATGTTGTGCGGCTCATAAAACACACAACAACTGAATGAATATTCAACAAAACACGAGTGACCATATAGATTATCTCTCTCTCACACACAAACACACAAACACAATGACTGTTTTCTGTGGAATTCAAGTATTCCTCTGTTATATATCTAAACCTTTAACTCTTTAGGAGAGTTTAGTATCCGTTTGTTTGTAATTAAACACCTTAAGTCAACAGACATTTTTGCGTTATGTAAAAAAAAACACTTGTTTATCAGCTTTACAAATGAGGGCTTCAAACATGAAATAAAAACACACATGCAAACACACACACACACACACACACACAAATGTACTTTTTTTGTCCACTTCAAATGTTCTTAAATATATTGTCTGACACATTTCTATAACATTTGTGAAGATCATTTTAAATGGAAGAGCACACATAAAATTGCTAATGTTGAAAAAAAAACTTTATTCGTTTTTAAAAGGTGCAAATGTGTTGTTGGTTTATCCCGATCAGATTTCGTTTATTCTTGTTGAGTTGCTTTGTTCTGTTCTATACACTGGATTTGATCCAATAATGTCATATAACAGCAGTTCTGTCAACATTGCTCTTAAATACTCGGTTATTTTTAAACGAGTGCTTATTTGAGAATCAGTGTTGTTTGAAACTTCTGATTCATTTTAAAAGAGTAGATGTGATCGCCCCCATGTGGTCAATGTGAATGTAGCAGAATCATTTCTTTTCCTACTTTCTTGTCTTTATGCATGTACAAAATATCCAGATTCAATTGTGTGTGCATGTTGTTTTTAATCGTGTATTATTCTCACAGCATTGGGAGAATGTGGAAGTGTGACACACAGCAAAGAGGATTTGATTCGCTTGATTTACATGACAGAGATGAAGACGAGGGCCAGTTTGAAGCTGCTGAAGGGGAACAAACATCTGCAAACACAGACACATGATGAGTATGAAAGGCTCTTTCTGTTCAAAGACTACAAGACCCAACACTAGTGTACCCAACAGAGCTGAAACATTCAGACCGAGACGTCCACTGATGCTTCAAGACATTCAGGCCCTGTTGACACTAAATACAATCCCTATTATACATACACTCAACCTCAAAAGAATTAAAAGGGTAAATATGAATAAATATACATTAGTTCATCATATAATTTTTACTTAACTTTACATTAAAGACAGTCGAAGACTCATTTTCATATTTCCAGCTGTGATCTGAAAGGTCAATCCTGTGACATTGCTGATTTTGACCTGTTATTATCAGACATGACAGAATGATAGTGAAATAATACAAAATACATGACAGTAATGCACTGTCACAACAAAATGTGATGTCACTTCCTGGAGGTTGGTACGTGTCATTACAAAACTGACTTGTTAGTTACTTAAGGAAAAATAAATGGTGAGAATAAAGTAATTTTATAACACAGACAGACACGTCACGTGTTAAGTGGTTTCAGCATAAACCTTTAGATAGTGGATTTTAATACCATGAAAAATATACGTCAAATCAAGCTTGTTCATACATTTAACTTAATGTATTTATTACGCACATAACACGACACGTAAAACTCTTTCATCACAGCGATGTGTCTCAATATTAATAGACATAATAATACACTAAACACAAGAGTAAAGAGAAACAAGTCACATGTAGCTCGACTTTCATGTGTTCATGATTTGGTTAATATTGAATAACACTAGTAAAATTAAGTGCAGATAGAAATATATATGTACATGTGTGAAGCTGGGGAGTTATGAAAGATGATGACATTCTGATTACTAAACTCAATTATAGAGCCCGACCGATAAAGGATTTTATAAGACCGATACCGAAACAAATATTTGGTGATTTAAAAAATCAGATAATCCGATATTAATTTAAAAAAGAAATTCCAGAAACGCGTAACACAACATAAACAGATTTCCCTTACATTATTTATTTGTAGTTATTTATGAGTCCTCACTAAAATAATAGGATAATGTAGTTAAAAAATAAACTTGTTTGTTTAATTGTCACAACAGAACAGAAGAACATAAAAATATATTAAAGTAATGATAAATAAAATGTATAAAAATACAAACTTAAGATATGAAACTCAAAGTCCTTTGATTTTTTTTTATTTTGAGAATTAATTAGACTTGGTAAGCTTCATAAATATAATTGTGAACAAGACTATAAAATAATATTCTGTTAAATTCTGATAAATAACAATGACATGTTCAAGTTCATTCAGTCACTTTTGACTCAAATGACTCGTTAATTAGGGCGTATTCATTCAGGTCCGTGTACGTTTTATTCATTTGATATCCTATTTGAAATGAATTATCGGAAACTGAAAGATGACTCGTTTTTTGTTTTTTTCGTTTACTTTACCAAACGAAAAATTACATTTCGACCCGATTTTTCATTTTTCGTTTGCCGTTTAAAAAACGGATTTTGGACTCAATATGGGATTCTTATATGTGGGCGGTGCATTAACGCCCCTTTCACCCGATTGGTCAAATCGCTCATCATTCTGTACGGATTTAATTCTGAGCAGCAGATTAAGAGTCTGTACGAGTGCGATACTGACAAGTGTTTGCACTTTAAAATATGTTTACTTGAACCACCAGACAGCCTCACATATCTTACTATGGGATTCCTTTTGTGCCAATAAATACGAACGCGAAATAAGAAAAACCAAACAAAAATAAACAACACGAAAGAAGAAATACACTTTGAAAACGAAAACAATGAACTCCAATTGCAAACTTTTAACATACTTTCAAACCATCTTCATTCATCATCAAATTTTTTCTAAATATTCTTTTCGAAAATCATTGTTTATGAATACGATGCCCGAGATTTCGTTTGCGCTTCATTATGTTTCGTTTACGCTGCAAAAAGTTACGTTCGGACTTCTGGCACAAACCTCTCGCGTGGGCGGGAGTTAACAGTGCTTTACTCTCATTGGCTAGTCAGATTTTGATCGACAGGTCCGTGACCCGGAAGTGGAAGAAGTCTCCGCGGCATCGCGCAACTTTAGAAAGCGATCTGGAGGTGGACGGTGAAGTTACTTGTCATTAGTATCCTTTGTTATTAAACGGTTTTTTTTGCTACAGTTTGGATTAAAATGTACGGAGCCCGGCCTGTCACACGTCGGAGAAAAAAAAACAAGACCTGCTAATCCGTGGCCACAGTTTTGTAATTCGTTTCCAAGGTTTAAAAATCCGTACGCACAGATTTTTAAACGGTTCCCACAGTGTGCTCTCGGATTGATAAACTGTACCCACGAGTATACAATCCGTCCCCTCCGTTTTTGAAATCTGTACCCACAAATTCATAATCTGTACCCACAAATTCATAATCTGTACCCACAAATTCATAATCTGTACCCACATATTCATAATCTGTACCCACGCTTTCGCAATCCGGGCGCACGGTTTTGCAAACTGTACCCACGGATTTGTGGCCCCTCCCTCATTTTGGAAACCTGGCGCCTTAAGCAAGGAACAGAACACGCAACATTGTGTGTTTAACAATATTTTACAAAATTGAGAATTTCCTTAATTTTCTTAAAAATGAGTTGGATGACGTGACTGTCAGCTTTTCGAGGGGAGAAGGTAAACCCAGTAAAATACGAGCAATGTACCAGGTTATGTCGTAAAACATTTACATTTATTCTCGATAAAAAGTAGAATCATGGATTTAATTAAAATGTTGCATGAAGCATACAGCCCTTATTTCACTACTGTTTAGAACATGGTTACCGTAGTACAATCCATGGGTTTGCCGATAATCAATACCCAGAAACAGGTGATTACTTTTATTACAAAAAACTATAAGCTTCGCAAGGGAGCAGGTTACCAGTGAGGAAACATACAGAAAGATCATGTTTTTGTCTCGATACATAAGAGAATTCAAACGGAACATTTACATAATTTAAGTATTTTTGATGCTTTGAAAGCGACGGACATTGCATTATATTATACATATGTTTCTGACTTTGTGCAATATACTGGATCGAACCAATCGCCATGTTCTTACCACTGAGGCACAGGAAATCTTATTAAAGCATAAAGATACTTTTGTGCCAGACAATATGATTAACATGAAAATATCCCTAACGAAGGACAGCATGAATCGAAGTGAAATTATGTTGGTCCTAAAATAAAAAAAAACATGTAGATTGTTTCAAACTTATGTGACCTCCTCTGCAGAACACAAAATATATTTTGAAGAATGTTGACAACCAGAATACATGGCCCTTATTGTATAATAATAATAATAATTAGAATTATTAATATGATTATTATGAGTTTTAGTTGTAATAGTAGCCTTCAATGTAATGGACACCACACATTTCTCAAAATATATATTTTTTGTTCAACAGAAATTAAATGACATGAGGGTCTGTATTCCTGTTATACAGAAAACGTTTCAGATTATTTTGGGACATATAAAACATCAGATGAATGACTTCTGTCATATATCCCTAAATTTGGAGACTGCTTTTGCCACAGATGAAGCTCCTCTTTCCAGCAAGTGGGCCAGCATCTCCACGTATCGCTGGATATCCCTAATTGTGCTGTTTTTGTGTTGTCAATAAATCCAAATAGTCCATTTCTACACAGGATTTTTTTAGTGTCTTTAGACTAATAGTTATCCTGTGTTTGACACTTAAAATATAAAGGATCTCTTTATAATGTAGACTCAAGTCAAAGTAATATTGAATTAAATCAAATCAATCCATACCATATGATAAGGAATAAACAATCTGCACTCAACAGTTTTAACACATGAGGGTAAACAGAGAGAGAGAAAGACAGAGTTACTAGACAGTATTCTGTACAATGTATTTAAACACTGATTCCTTTTATCCATTTACATAATTGAGCGCATTTGGGGAAAATAACAGCACTACTTGTTAAGAATGTAAATGAATAGTAGATGTTTCTAAAAATGTAAGGTTATGCAAAAAGACTAGCCGGGCTCCGTACATTTCAATCCAAACTGTAGCAAAAAAACGTTTAATAACAAAGGTAACTAATGACAAGTAACTTCACCGTCCACCTCCAGATCGCTTTCTAAAGTTGCGCGATGCCGCGGAGACTTCTTCCACTTCCGGGTCACGGACCTGTCGATCAAAATCTGACTAGCCAATGAGAGTAAAGCACTGTTAACTCCCGCCCACGCGAGAGGTTTGTGCCAGAAGTCCGAACGTAACTTTTTGCAGCGTAAACGAAAAATAATGAAGCGCAAACGAAATCTCGGGCATCGTATTCATAAAGAATGATTTTCGAAAAGAATAATTAGAAAACATTTGATGATGAATGCAGTTTGTATGAAAGTATGTTAAAAGTTTGTAATTGGAGTTCATTGTTTTCGCTTTCAAAGTGTATTTCTTCTTTCGTGTTGTTTATTTTTGTTTGGTTTTTCTTATTTCGCGTTCGTATTTATTGGCACAAAAGGAATCCCATATATCTTACACCCGCTAGGTTAAGAGGGACGTGCTCACTGGACTTTCTCTTGTTTTCTGTGCACCCGTCACACAGCAGTTTAGTCATTGTTCTGTGTTTTGTTATAAGTGGGCGTGGCCTAAATGCGCTCGCTCTTCATGCGCTAGCTCAAACTCAAAGTCTACTCCTGATGCAAGTTGGGCCAATTTTCACTTATTTTAATGTTTATTGTTATAAAAATTTGGATGAATAGGCTTTATATCACGTTAATCCTTTATTGTTTTTCTGTTATTCATGTGGTAAAGTTGAATAACAAATGAAGGCTTATTCTGTAATGATACGCTGTTTTTTCACAATATTTGTTTCCATCATGTTAGAAAATGTTTAACCTAAAACCTTTCAACTTATGTTAAACTCTTTAGGCCAGGCTTTATCAAGCCAACAAAAAGTTTGTTCTCAAACTTTCTATCTAGTATTATTATTATTGTGAGATTAATCGACTAACTCCTAATAAAGTTGTAATGCATTAGCATATTGGGCTGAGTGGCATTGCTATATTTGGTAGGTTTATTTCTACTGATAGAACCTGAAAATCAACCAAAATATCAGTGGAAAAAATTATTTACAGGTTATAAATTGAGTTGCATTTCAGTCAGTGAAATAAATATCTGATCCCATACCAACAAGCAAGACTTCTGGCCCCAAAGATTGGTTATGTGCCTACATGGCCCACAGATTAGTCCTGTCATTTTAAGACAGTACTCCAAAATCATTTTATGTATATAAATAGGCCTGCCATCAGAATCTGTATCTCCCATTTCAACATCTCCACCACCATGGTCCAGACCAAATAGGTTTCAAAGGATGTAAGGGACAAGATTGTCGACCTGGACAAACCTTGAAGGCTACAGACAGAAGCTTGGTGAGAGTGAGAGAATAGTAAATAACTATCAATTGCCCCTGGTCTGGAGCTCCCTGCAAGATTACCCCAATGGAGTGAAGATGATCATGAGAAAGGTTACAGATCAGCCCAGAACTACACGGAAGAAGCTTGTTAATGATCTCAAGTCAGTTGGGACCACTGTTATCAAGCAAACCATTGGTGACACGCTACGCCACAATAGATTGAAATCCTGAAGCACCCGCAAGGACCCCCTGCCCAAGAAGGCCCGCCTGGCTCACCTGAAGTTTGACAATGAACATCAAGATGATTTTGGAGGGAAAGAATTGCTGACTATGACCCCAAGAACATCATCCCTACAGGGAAGCACAGTGTTGGAAACATTTTGCCTAAGGGCTTTTTCTCTGCTATGGGTACAGGATGACTTCACTGCATTGAGGGGCTGAGGGACGGGTCAGTGTATCGTAGAATCTTGGACGAGAACCTCCTCCCCTTAACTAGATCACTGATGGGTCATGGATGTGCCTTTAACATATTGCCAAGACAACCAAAGAGTGGCTTAAGGAGACGCAGATTAAATGTCCAAGCCAATCTCTGGACTCTGAAATATATTCTGACACATGTGCAAACCTGGTGACCAACTATCAGAAATGTTTTACCTCTTTGCTTGCCAACAAGGGTTTCTCCACCAAGTACAAATTTATGTTTTGCTCTGGAATCAAATTCTTATTTCACTTACTGAAATGCAAATCAATTTATTACCTTTATATATTGTTTTTCCCCCTGATTTGTTGTTGTTGATATTCTGTCTCTATCAGTTAAAATAAATCTACCATACAAATGATTGACCCTTCATTTCTTTGTAAGTAGACAAACTTAAATCAGCAGGGGATCAAATAATTATTTCCCTCACTTTATGTATGATTAACAATAGTTTTAGCATTTGTCTTTTGTTTTAGTTCTCAGTTCAGGCATTGACTCTTTGTTTCCAGTATAAAATAATAGCTTTATCTGGTTGTGAGAATGTACATATCAGATTTATAGATATGCTAACTGTGTTATGCCTAAACTAGGGCTTCTGTTGTCATAGAGTATTGAAGATATGCTGTGAACTGGACATCCATGTGTACTGTAGATATTATCCAAATTATCTTTGGCTTATTTGTATCAGTACCTTTTGTATGATTGCTCCTGTTTGACATGTCGCTTATTACTCCCTGAACTCTCTGTAAGTCGCTTTGGATAAAAGCGTCTGCTAAATGACTAAATGTAAATGTAAATATATAGTTTTATCATTTTGGTTTTGTAACAATTTCTGAATAAGCTCATGCAGACCGAATGAGAAACCCATTTATAAAGCAGAGTTATATACACAGCCCATTCAAAACCAGTCAACAACTGCATGGATTCAACTAAGCAAATAGATAAGAGCCTCCCATTGGATTTGAGGTATAGGTTCAGCAATGTTATGTGCCCAGAGAATGAGATCAGTTGACTGAATGATCAAGTTATGCCATCAATGGGTTCTTTCCTCCCTGATGGCACGGGCAGATTTCAACATGACAATCGGGCTCAAATTGTGAAAGAGTGGTTAAGGAAACACATACATCATTTTCACTCATTGGCCACCACAGAGCCCACACTCTGACCCTATTGAGAATCTTTGGGATGTGATGAAGAAGACTTTGCGTAGCGGGTAGACTCTCCCATCATCAATACAATATTAGTTTTATCGTTTAGATTTTGTAACAATTTCTGAATAAACTCATGCAGACCGAATGAAAAACCCATTTATAAAGCAGATAAGTTTTTGTTGAGAAAAACAAGCACATCTAAATTTTCAGGTGAAAGTCGAGTCTGTACAATAGCCTATGTGTCGACAGAGACACTTACATACAGATGTCACGGTTTGTGCAGCGAACACCCAAGACAAGTAAATACTCCAAACTGGTATAATTGAATCCACAGAGACACAGGAAAGAGCACAACACCATAAACACATTCAACAGCGGACAAATAACAAAACCAAAGGAAGAATTTAAATAAGACAGAAAACAAGGGGTAGACAAGTGATGGGAATAGTGTCCAGATGATGGGGATCAGGTGAGACGGGTGCAAAGGATTATGGGGAGTGTTGTCCAGTGATGGAAGCAGGCAGACTTTTAGCCTAAAACAAAGTTATTCTGCTATTTTTTTTAAATAATTGAGGAACATAAATTGCTCGCTTGTTTTTATAGCCACTTTATTTGTCATTACTATACAGATCCTTAAGGCATTGTTCCTGCCTTTTATTCACACAGGGTGCTTTCTGATGCAGGGAACTTTGTTAATACTTCTACTACTACTATGTCGTACATCAATCCCACTGACAGAATCACTCTCCAGGAATTTTTTACAGCAATTTTCTGGTATCAACGTGTGTGAAAGGGGTGTTAGATGTCAAAGTAAAAGCATACAGCACACTGCATGGCTTGCAATCTCTTAAATGTTGTAAAGTACAACACGAATTTCTGCTTAAACATCACGTACAGTTGATAATAAACTGTGATTCGCGTTTCGACAATAAACTAAAAAACGAACGACTGGAGGTGAATTCTTCTGCCGGGCAGTATTAAGGCCATACAGAATGGTACGATTTGACCAATCGGGTGAAAGGGGCGTTACAGGGCCGCCCACATGTCTGAATGCCATATTGAATCCAAAATCCGTTTATTAAACGGCAAACGAATAATGAAAAATCGGGCCGAAAACTGATTTTTGGTTCGGTAATCTAAACGAAAAAAAAACAGAAAACAAATCATTTTTCAGTTTCCGTTAATTTATTTAAAATAGGATATCAAATGAATAAAACGTACACGGACCTGGTCCGCATGGAACATGATCTTTACTTAATATCCTAATGATTTTTGGCTTAAAAGAAATATGTATAATTTGACTCATACAATGTATTTTATTCTTGTACAAAAATGTTCCTGTTGCTACTTAAGACAAGGGTCACAAATGGTCCGTTAAAAAACACCATATTCATTTTCTGTGGTATTTACGTTGTGTTATATGGTACCATAGGCTCACAAAGGGCAAATGAACAGCAGTGTCAAGGCACTTATCTGTACTTTTGTGTTCGTGGTAAAAGCATCACAGCACATTTTTGAGTCATACACAATGATGTTTAATGAGATTAAAATAGTCTAACAACAAGGAAACTGCTAAGCTCCAGTAACCTTCACATTTCGACAACACAACATTGATTTGTATTATTTTGATTTATGAAACAAACAACTGACAGGTCTATAAACATTCACCTCATTCTGAATGCACATTTTTTATTTGACATTTCAGTGATAATAACACTTTGTTTTGTCTCATGTCTGTATTGTTGGTTATTTATATGCTCAGTTCCACAGCATAAGTGTTTGATTTCTGTTCCCTGTTGTGATTCAACTGTATTTGAGTGAACACAATCCTTACAAACCCGACAATTAATGCAAACAACTTCAAAATCATTCAGATTAGTATAGCGAGACAAACACAAAAGATGAGGAAACGTAATATCATGTGATTGAGCTACAGTACTAGAAGCAGCGCTCTCAGCCAATCGGTGAGCTGCTGAAGGTCACGTGTCACAGCGTGTTGGTGGAGGAGGACGCCAGACGTTTCCCGATGTATATTCTGAAAAGAAGTCATAAAATGATATCTTCTGGCGTCGTATGGTTTGGTATCGGGTCATATTTGTGCTTTTGTGAAGCGCGCTCACCCCACACCGAGCGTCAGAGCGTGAGAGACCAGCAGAGACGGGAGGAGGACGAGGAGCACGTCTGAAGAAAACAAACCTCTCTTCATCACTTCAGTCTTCCTCACACTCAGAGAACTGCACTGTTTCGGATGATGAAACACAAACTCCCTGAAGACACACAGAATAACACATTCATGTGCTCATCACAATCAGTCAGTTTCTCAGGTTCGGTGTTCTTACACAGGGCCGGCCCGAGGCATAAGCGAACTAAGCGGCTGCTTGGGGCCCCCTGGCCACCAGGGGGCCCCCAAATCGTTTTGACAATTAAATAACTTAAAAAAAGTTATATAAATGAATGAATTAATTAATTAATGAATATGAACTTATAAATGAAATGAATAATTCAAGATAAGAAAATTCTGATTTGCCGACAACTGCTGCTGTGACTGCTAGCGGTTGAATAATGCGCAATTGCGCTTAGACACATTTCGCGTGCATTGACAATTCGCGCCTGCGCGCAAGTGCGTGTCACTGTAATTAATAAATGACAAGCCATGTCACAAAAAAGGATGTATCCCTCTGGTGCCGAAAAGAGAAAAAATAAAAGGACAGAGGAGTAGAAAAAAGAGCAGGATAAAGGTATGTTTGCATGATTAGTGACAAATTGTGCTCACGTCACTTTAGGTAGCTGCGAGCCATGACTCGTGATCTTATAAGCCATCGCCAGAGCTAACGTTAAATCCCCGCCATCAACAGTTAAATGTTTCGCATTATTAATATACATTTCTCCAGGTGTATTTCACGTATTGATTATAGATATCAGTTTAAGTTGGAGAAAACAGCCGAAGGGGAACTTAACCTTATAAGTTAAAGGGATGCCCGCTAGCATTGCTATGTGTGTTGAAGTGAATGTTAAAATATACTAAGACTAAGTGGACTTGCATTCATTAGTATTGATAACAAAGTTGGCCAAGCAATACCATACAATGATGTCATCAGTGACTTTGCCTCCAGAAAAGCTAGCAAGGAACGATTTTAAGGTCATTGTTGTACAATTGTCATTGTTGAACCCTTGCTGTTCTTATGTTTGCTTTCATTATTTAAGTATCTATTTTTTTGTAACATTCTATTTTTGATTATATGAATGTTTGTCTATTTTGGTTTTATTTAAAAGATTGCACATTTCATTTACATTTGCATTTGCACATTTGCAAATTATTTATTTCTTGTTTTGTGACAGTTTGTATTCAGAAGTTTAAGAGTAAAGTCTTTTATTTAAGTATCTATTGAGTATTTTATTTATTTATTTTGTATTAATACATAACCTCACTCTATTCATTTATAATGTAACATTATAGCATGACATTTGTGTCAATAATCTTAAATCAGGTGACTCCGCTTGCTGGGAGTGGGCCCCCCAAATCAAATTCTGCTTAGGGCCCCCAAGAGGCTCGGGCCGGCACTGTTCTTACACTACACTTCTCGCTTTACTTTGTTGAAATGATTTTGTCTATTGTGTGTTTTTAAAGAAACACATGAGATTTACTCATCTTTGACTCCTTTCTATACATCAAACCAGATGGTGTTGTTTGTTTTTTGCTATAGTTTCACTTGATAAACTGTTTTTTGTGTAAGTGATGTAATGATGATTGTGTTGATGAACTCTTCACACCTCCACAGGAATCAAGTGTTCACACTGCACAAAATGATCTTCTCACGGAGCATTTTCTCCTGTTTTCTAGAACAAATATCTGTTTATTCCTAAATTAAGATACACTTTCTTGACAAGAAACGTAATAATTAGTCTTTATTTATGGAAGAAAATATAAGAATGAGGGTAGTTTATGGTATAAAACAAGCACTAGAATCTGCCAATGGTGTGAGAAAAACTACTTGAATTAGGTACTGAAGAAAAAAGTCAAACTAAATTCAAGTTGATTTTCCAGAAGTGTTGTGGTCAAATAATCTTTTTATCATTATATATCATCTGTGAAAGGTGAAGGACCAAAGAACATTGGCACAATCAACACGTTCTGGCAGAACTCTGTGACATGAGAAAAAAGTCCAACTAAGTTCAAGTGTATTTTTCTCATCCAATCGGCAGATCTTTGTTGCTTGTTTTTACCAATAAACTTACTTAATTCTTATATCATTTTTTAAAGCAAGACTAAATATCTTAGGTCACTTTTCTTGTCAAGTAATTTTATATTGATTTGAGAAGTTTGAGATATTTTTGCTTCAAACTAGACAAACATGTTAGGTAAGAATGACGTTGTTTGCAGTGCAGAGATGAATTGCGACTCTTACTTTAATGGGAGGTTTTCTGGCCGACTGGACCAATCCCAAACCCATTCAGTCCTCACTCTTCTGTCGCTCTCATCGGACTAAAGAGAAAGAAACAAATGAAGAGAGATGACAACATTGGTCATTCCCAGCATCTGATCTGATGAATTGTAAACATCATTTGTCAGATTGAGAATCCTCTTGTGTGTTTGTTGATGTTACCTGTATAGTAACACAGTCTGTGCTGCTGCTGCCGCCCTCGCTGACTGCTTTAGGAGATCCTGATGTTCTCACGATCTGTGGAGGACTGAATTCAGACTGAAAACTGAACTCACTGATCAGTCCTGAATCATTTCACACATTGATCTTCTTTTATTTTACGTCTTGTTAGAAAGTAAGTGATGCAGACTCCAGTGTTTGAGTTCTGCAGAATCTTTGGACACTCGAGCACACATTGAGACCTTGCTGAGAGACGACTGATGTGAATGATCTGACAGCTCTTGAACTGAGATGTTAAAACAGAATCACATTTGATTGTTTCTGTCGTCTGGAGAAACTAACACACACTGTAGTAAACTGAGAGGCATTCATAATGTAAACATGACATTAAAAACCTTCATTTGGCTTCTCAGTGAAGCCAAATGAACAACATCGCACTCAAACACGATATGAAACTCAAGCTCACAAACCTTTCACTTTGACTTCTCTCACACTCCAACTGAGCGTCCAGTAGAATTCTCTCCATGTCGCTCTGAAGGACGGATGTTGATGGTCTCTGACCCTCCAGATCAAACCAAGAGCCTGAAATCACACTTCACATGACTGACGCTGATCGAGAAGATTGAACAGACTTTACATTTACTCATTGAGCAGACGCTTTTATCCAAAGTGATGATGAACGGAGACGTCACTGTCTGGAGTAATGTGATGTTTACGGATCATCTCCTGAAGAGATTGTGTGTGTCTGCTTGAGTTGTCACGTCTGATTTCTAACCAATACAACACACATTTAAACTAGAAGTTATAGGGCTCTTTTTGAATTATCTAAGCGTATGGTCTAAAGCGCAGAGCGCAAGTGCACGAATCCACTTCTGCTAGTTTAAGAATAGGAAAAATCTGCGCCAGGTGCATAACACACTCTTTAAATAACCAAAAACATATTGAGCCATTGACTTTAGAGCAGGTTTGAGTTGGTCTATGGCGCAGTCTTTTTTCAGTTCCCCAAAATAGCAACACACCCGCTAACAATGCCCCTAAACACACCTCATTTTTAGACCAGCACGGCCATGGGCGCATAAATGCAAAAAAAAGCATTTTATATTTAAACAATTGAGAAAAAGAGAACTGCGTCGGGCTGAAACTGTCAAAAACACCTGCGCTGCCGCATTGTGCCGCATTGTGCCGCATTGCACCGGGTGTATGATAGGACCAGATATGTTTGTCTTTAAAGTTTGTCTATAGATTTAAGATTAAGTTTATACTGTGTTAGCTTTCTTGAGTAAACTTTATTTATCATGTTTTATTTTTCTTAATCACTCATTTGGTTAGTTAAAACACCGCATTTTGTACAGCAAGATGTTTCCAGAGCCATGCGTTACTTTGGTAAAGAATTATTTAAATTTGAATCAAAATGTGAATTTAATTTTATACTCAATTGCTCTAACTGTCAGTTTATTGTGTTTAAAGTGTGTTCATTGATTTATTATTTATTTTAGTTTACAATTATGTTTATATAAATTTAACTGACAAGGGCCCCCACAATTGTTTTCTTAGGGCCCCCAGACGTCTAGGATCGGCACTGCAGGAAACACTGTTGTTGCCAAACAAATCGCTCTTTTACATAAGCACTTTATTTCTGTTACAGATTAGCAAATCACCTCTCTCTCTCTCTCTTTCTCTCTCTCTCTCTCTCTCTCTCTCACAACACACAGTCACATACACACATTCAGTTATCACAGCATAATAACAGACACTGTGTGCATCTCTCAATCACTCAAAACATTTAAGACATGTACAGTATGTTTAGTTATAAACTGTCTTCACAGTAACTAGATTACAGCTGAACCTGTTTACATAATAATACAGACAAGCAGACGCACAGAACTACTGTGACAATACAGTCATATGACACAACACTTAAACTAATGGACAGTGTTTTCCTCATGAGTGTGTATTGTTAATCAGTGTAGTAAAGGTGAGGTTAATTCTCTTACCGTGTAGAGGATCATCATGACACTGAGATCCAGACAGAGACATGATGAAGATGTTCAGCACTCACTTCATCTCTCTCTCTCTTTAACATGTGTGTGTGTGTGTGTGTGTGTGTGTGTGTGTGTGTGTGTGTGTGTGTGTGTGTGTGTGACACGTGATCGTCTTTTCCTCCAGATGGCGCTCAGTGGCTCCAGAGAGTTCGGACACTACAGATACGAACTTTCCTAAAAGTGACTAGAGTCTAATTACACTATTTCCACGGATTTTTCTTGTTCATTGAGCATTAAAAAATGATGACGTTGTTTCTTATTTTAAAGAGACTTTTGCTGTTAAATCTAGAATATTTCGAATCTATTTATTCTACTGAGTATCTGGTAGTAGACCGTTTATTGGTCTTAGAACCGAGATTATTTTTTAGTGATGAGTCGCTGAAGTCATTATTTTTGTAGACCGATGAGGAAATCCTGGCCGATAAGCTCCGCCCCTCATTCTACATTAGTGACGTCGCTACAGTAATCTCCTCCCTCTCCGCACGTTGCTTGTCATAGCATGCTGCTGTAAACTGGACCTAAAACGAAATGTTGTTGTGTCATAACTGATCTTTGACACATTCTGGATGTGCTACTTATATTATGATGAGTACGTCATTCTAAAGGTCACTCTCTCTCACACACACGCAGACATCCCAAGTCTCCCGGAAGTTCCGGGAGTCTCACGCATATTGATAGCGGCTCCGTGATGCCCGCAAATGAGTTAAAATATCCCGGAATCTAGAGCGAGTGATCGAGAGCGCGCATGCGAGACAGAGACTGTGCTTCAACACATGTTGCGCGCGCACGGCACAAAGGGAGAGGGAGCGAGGAACCTTGCGTGTGCGTGCGTGTGCTAGTCTGCGTGTGTGCCTCATGAAGCGCATGTAATACAGAGAGCGTCCTGATTGGCCTGTTTCGGTAAGTCAACCAATCAATTGTCAGTGTGGGCGGGCTTTTATCTCTTATCCCGAGTCCCGAACTGAATATTCAGTTCAGTATATCTAGAAACAAGAGCGCCATGGCAGAGGGAGAGGGCCCCAAAAAACGAAAATATAAGACACATTTTACCCAAGAATACACGAAAGTGTACCCCTGTCTTATAAAAGTGGAAAATAATGACAGTCTTGCACGCTGTACAGTTTGCAATAGCGACTTAAGCTTTGCCCATGTTGGGTTAAATGATTGTAGAAGACATGTTGAGTTGAGTTCATCAAGTTTCATTTGATTTCATGTGCATATTATTCAGGTCGGCTAACAACTAGCTACATGAAAACACCTTAGACATATTTAAAATTGCAATGGAATATAAATAAAAGCAGTTTACATAATAGATAGAGAGAATTTTATTTGTCATTGTGCAGTAGTACCATACAACGAAATTTGCTTGTGCATCATCTAAAAATACTCGCTTTCATATACACACTCACACAATAAATAAAGTATAAAAATTATAAAATCTGCGAAGCAAGCAGCAACAAAGTACAATGAAAGCTTGCAAGAAAAGTAAAATGCATAGGATGGTGGAAATAGGTCTAGGCCAACATTTGCAGTGTGTGTAAATAGTTAATTTATTCAATCTTGTTGTTCATTTCAACTGTATTTCGTTATAAAAGTAAAGTCATGTTCTGTGGTGAAATATCATATCCTTGGCCTCCTTTTTTGTTGGGGGGGGGCGGGATCGGCAGGGGATTGTGCTTTCGGGATACCTCCCTGAAATGCTTTTTTGCAGGTTGAGATGTCTGCACACGCACACATTGAATAGGTTGTTCAGGTGTATCACCAGCAGAGGACGACAGACCCCGCAGTGTCATCAGGCTCAGGGGTTTTCTCCAGATTTCAGTTTGTTAAGATGATGAAGGGATGGTAACATCAGCTTTATGATCAGGACTTACATTCTGCTGTTTGCTTCAGTGATTTCACAGCTCCCTCGTGATGCTCTGCCCTCAAGGTGAAGGTGACATGCTGGGAAAACTGTATTGCCCTACAATAGATTAATATTCTTCATGCAAAATAACTTCTTTGTTATATATAGGATGCATTAGTTATTATTTTTCAGTATTAGTTCAACCCCCACTAATCCAAACTGAGTATCAACATGTTTTCTTGCGCTTGCAGTTACTAAACTGATCCCTGGCGTCCATAACACATAATCTCACACACATGTGACACTGTACTAACCAAACCAAACCTAAATCTGCGTGGAAGTTTTGATATGTGTGTGTCTGTCATATTAAACCTGATTCACTTTCAGTCTGTGATTTGTGGAAGAATGCTGATCCAGCTCTTCTGTGTCATGTGACCTGTGGATCTGAACAGAACATGCTGGACTGACACTTTAGAGATTACCATCCAATGCTATATATAACACAACATATCCAAATACACATCACACACTCGCACACAAATCTTATTGAAAACACGTCTCTCTGTGTTATTGTAATATGTCAGTGCAACAGGTGCATAAAGAAGTAATCATATTCACAATTTAACACAATTTGTATTTTATTTTTAACATAAAACCTTTTGGGACATTGAAAACAATATTTTTAGTTAAAAAATGTTTATTGATTTCAAACATGAATTGTAACTTTGAATGATGCATATCTGACCACACAAACATAAACTGTACAATAAAATAAGAAATGAAGAACATTTACAAGCTCAAATACAAACCATGTGTTTCACAAACTCAAGCTGCTGATAGTAAAAGTGTTTTTTAAACACATATCTTATTTACTGGTAGAATTTCACAAAAGCCAGAACAAAATGTTTAAAATGTTTACAAATCCAAATGTTATAAACCTACGCAAAAAGAACAAACCATAATTACTGAGTGTAAAGTGCATTATATTGAATTGAGAGTTTGTCTGTATGACGAGTTCAATATTTGTTTCATCAGTAACAGTATTATGAAATCTGTCTTGTAAACAAACTCTGATGGACAGCAATGACATCATGAGATGAAGCTCCGCCCCCGGCCTCACTGTGACTCTTCTCATGTACAGATAGAGATGCTGAAGTCCGGTGACGTCTGAATCCTCTGAGCGGATCAACATGAGGACGTCTTCTGATGATGAGATCGCAGGACAAGACTCGTGTCATCGGCCTAAGCATCTTTCTACACAAACACAAACACAAACACACAGTACAGAGCCGAACAATCATAAGTGCACGTGACACTAAAATCTCTCTGAAACATCCTGAGGCCGTCATGTTTTAGTCTGAGCCATGTTTGTGTTGTTAAAGAGGAAATATTTTGTGACTTTTCAGGTCCTACTTTGGTTTCTGGAGTGTCCAACAACAAGTTTACATTCATACATGGTATAAAAACACTTTCATTTTCTAATAATAGTCAATAATTATCACTTCTTGACTGACTCTCAGATTATTTGTTCGGGCGATTCATCCGTTTATTTCCCTCATTTCAGTCAGACTACTCTGATGTGATTGGTCAAATGGTCTAGTCTGCTGGGATTGGTAGACCGCGTGCAGCGTCGCAAATGGAACGTAGGCGGCATTACACAGAGTGACGCAAATTTGCCCCGGAACTCAAATTAGAACAACAGACGACTCGTTCGCGTGATTCAGAGTCGACTCATTTTTTCAGGAGCCAATGGCTGCGTCCAAATATCCACACTTGAGGTCTTTGCACTTCAATGACTACTTTCATGACATATTTCCTGTTCTAGAGGGCATGTTATATTTCTAGATCCGATGGGACACACTAACTAAGTGCAAACAGGAAACGTATATCAAAGTGATGTTTCTAATTATGTGATAAAAGCAGTTTCATAAAATACAAAACTGGAATTTTCACCAATAAAATATGTAACACTATGTTTTATTTCGAAATTATATGTACGCTACTGTTATATCTAAATATATTGTCACATCTGATTTATAGGGCTTTATTACACGGCTCATTTAAATGCTTGATTCTGATTGGCCAGTCGCGACATTCCAAGAGTTGTTCTTTTCAAATAAACTAATAACACCCTGTAACCCAGATGCTGCAAATCATTTTGAGAGGAGCAGTTTAATATAACACAAACATTAATTATAAATATGTCTTTTAATAACATATATGACATTATATTTACAAATGATTCAACCTATTTGTCTGTTCGTGACATTTGTACATCGTTTCTTACTTTAAAACCAAAACTAAACCTCACAGAAGGTCTGCAATCAGTAAAATGAGCTGATCAAATATTTCAAATTCACATTTCATGTCCAGTTTTTTTCTCATGTTGAAAGTAGACGAGTAATAAGCGGTATAATGCACAAGCAGCCGGTTGTTATCGCCAAATAATCCCCTTCAGTGTGATACATGACCCTTCGCTTCACATCCATCAAATTGATGGGGATTATTTCTGCCATAACAAACGGCCGTATGTATAATATCACTTACTTAATTGTCTTATTTCAAAGCAGTTGTACCCCAAAAAACAGAAGAAAAACATAGAATGAATAAAGATTTAATCTAAAATGGTGTGGTATACAGTAATTTACACCGGAAAGCTTTCCGCAACATTTCGAGAGACCCAAGCAAAGTTTTGGATGATGGGATGCACTTAGCACTGAATACCACTCAGAAGCAGTTTTACAGATTGTGTGGGTTTAGTGTGTGTTAAGCGCACCACACTTTGGCGTATGTAAGACATTGGACAGACGTCGCTCTTCCTTCCTGTCGCGTGCACATGCTCTCAAGTGGCCAAGACCGCAAGTGGGGTATTTGGACACAGCCTATTACTTTGTAATTCGTTCACTTTCGGCTTTACAACTCAGCAGACTGCTTACATTCACACGCAGTCAATATTACACATGTCTGAGCTGTAAGGGTGTGTGTGTGTGTGTGTGTGTGTGTATGTGTGTGTGTGTGTGTGTGTGTGTGTGTGAGGGGGGGTTACCGTGGTAAAATGCACAACGCTGAAAATTGAGATGATGATGATGCCAATGATAATGGAGGCGATGGACACATACAGAGCCATCTTTCCTAAACGCCTTGAACCTTCATAATCCTCCTGCTCATAACTGTTTCTGGACTGAACACAAAACACATTTCATGTAGAAAAGACACACACACGTCACCCTAAACCACACTGTTACACCAACCTTTCTGCATCTCTGTCAGCTCTTGAGTTTCACTAAAAATGTCTTCACAATGTCAAAATGACTTATTTGATAATCCTTGTGGTCCTCACACACAAACACCTTCAGCGTAGCAGAAATAACAACATACTACACAAAACATCACAAACGACACTGTCACCATATGAGAATATTCAAACATATAACATACTCCTATAGATACAGTATATCCATATGAATAGAACAATAATAAATGTGTTGATACTATTTAATAAGTTGTCACTATATGACTGAGATCATTGAGTGATGACTGCACAGGTGACACGCAATCATTAGTCTGTTGCTATGCAGTTACCTGCCTGTTGCTAGGGTGTTGCATGTGAAGTCACTAAACAAGCCAAAAGAAGCAACGTCAGGTGTCTGTGATATCCCGCTCTACAGATACCCAAACAATCCCCCTCAGTGTAAGATTGGTCACATGTGATTAAATTTGTCCGCTTGTTTATGAAAGTAAACTTCTTGTAAACAATCAGAGGTATCACAAACTGTTTTATAACATCTCTAACCTAAAGGATGAGCGAATGTTTTCCATTCTTTAATCACAGTGACGGATGTGATGATGAGAGATAAAATCACAAAACAGTGGTGTTGGTCACACACACACACACACACACACACACTCACCATGATAGAGAAGACCAGCGCGAGGATGTTGATGGGATACGCGGGACAGAAGCAGGTGAGGATGGTTAACAGCAGGTAATTTTTAAGAGGAGGACGTTGGGTCGCAGGGCCAAACCAGGTTCGAAATAAATCCAAACTTCCATCCAGTGAACCCTTCACATCCGACTGTGAGCCGTCCAGAGGCATTGTGACAGCCTGATGACAGAGCAGATCTTCTGCAGATAGGTAACAGATCAAATGGAAGAAAAACAAAGCACAAGTGCTGAAGACGGATGTAAAAGCAGATGAATAAATCTGCACAGAGGAAAGTGAGATGAAGAGTGTTTCGGGAGGGGGGTTCAGGTCTCTGTGGGTAAGAGGATCAGGGGGTAATATGGACCACACTTTCCCATGAACACATTCCAAACTCGCCAGAGCGTGTGTGTGTGTGTGTGGTATTGGGGTCACAGGGTATCAGGTGTGTGTTATGGGGCACGGACACAAACATCACAGCTCAAAGAGAAAGTTAAGGTCTGATCTCAAGCCTTGGAGCTTTCATGTGATCAGCAAAATCAATATTTGTATGTCTATTTATTCCTAATGTTAAAACTGTTCGTAATGATTTGTAATTTTAGAAATTTGTCTAAATATAAGACACTTGCCGATTGAAGAGCGAAACACTTTCTCTCGCCGAATCAGATTATTACTTGTCAAGTAAGCATCACAGAGCATGAATCCATATCCCGCATCAACATGATGAACAGCTGATCTCTACTAATGCACAAAGAAAAAAACACCACCGACAGCATTATATGGAATGCTTAAAAATAATTTATTAGGATCTTTTATTTGAACATTTCCAGAGAAGGAAAAAAAAATACAGTCAAGGGAGAGTGGACCATATGAGCATCAGGTCACAGTGATGACGCACGTCTCCGTGGCAACGGACAGAGCGTTACCCACTGATGCTTTCCAGTTCTGTTCCTGATCCCAGAGCCCCGCCCCTTTTACAAATCATCCAAAAAAACATCAACAACAAGTACTGTCAAAATCTGAGAAAGGAGTTAAAACAGGTCTTGAAAAATAGAGCTTCTCTTCTGAAAAATAATTTGAATGCCTCGGTCATTTCAAAAAGAACTTATTGCTTCAGATGGTTAAAGATTTCCAGTGCGTGTGGTGCAGAGCTTTCATCAACATCAGAGTATAAACACAAAACAAAACAAACCCATCACACAACCCAGTTTCAAATATTGTGTAGTGTGAGGCTGGAAACATGAAGATTACAGCAGATCACTGACAAGACTCAATTCATCTAAACCAGCGCACATGTGTTCATCTGTACTTCAGTGGTGAACTCTCAACATGTGTGTGTGTGTGTGTGTGCGTGCGCTCGCATCGTAACACACGCACGACCAGAAAAAACACACAAAAAACAGGACACTCACTGAGATGTAACAGCGCTCCGACTACATTGCTTTAAACATTTGTCCTTCATTTAAAAAAACAGCATTGTACCGTCTAAAACATAAGAAGAGAGAGAGAGAGAGAAATGTACAATAGTGTTACACTGCGCAAAACATGTGATATATACAGTATATAATATATATGTCCACACATCAGCACTCCTCGTTGTCTTGAGGTTCCCTTTGATCTTTCAGGAATACACGATCATACGCCTCATCATTGATAGCAAACATTAAAAACAGTTTTCACAAAAAAAGCTGAAAAACTGAAAGAGAACGAGTAGAAATGAAGGAAAGTGAAGAAACAAACCGTCCACAAAACACAATCTATATGTTGTATTTGGTGTCACATGCACAAAGCGAGGAACACGTGAATGTGTTCATCATCATCATCATCATGTTCTGTAGTTATTTCAGCTCAAACACTTTGTTCCAAACACTAGCGCCCAAACTCCAGTGTTTATTGCTCACATACGCAGATATAAAACTGATAATAGAATATTGCTTAAACATGATCTTAAACATGAATGACGACAAGTGTGTAATGTTAATGCTTTCTGTTATCCTCCATGTCTTTAAACGTCATCCATGTAGACAGCACGCTAGAGTTCAGAACAAAGTGAGAGAGTCAACGGTCCAATGAGAGTCTGAGAAAGTCAAAACCCCGCCCACAAAAACCCACGAGATATGTACAGTATATACAGACATTGAGCTTCATTCATGACATGACTGTAAATCACATGTATGACGGATTTACACACGCTGCTCATTTCATGAATCAAGGCCCCTCACGTAAAAACCTAATTTAGCAAAAAATATAAAAACTCTTTTAGCTCACGACGCTTCCAAATAATTTGACCAATGCCGCGCACTTAAAAACGTACCAAAATATACATTTTTTGTCCTGTTCTTGTGTAGTAAATTTGTTCATGGTTGTTTACATTAGTTATGAACCTCAATATGAAAAACACTCCTGATGTGTTTCTCAGCTCTCTCCGTCCGTTACAGCATGAGTACAGTAAGAAACATTCAAACACATTCAGCAAAAAACAACAAGAGAACAAACTGGAAAAACTTGTCAAATAAAAACGGTGGAGTATAAAATTCCTTGCGTGTTTCCCCGTGTACAATCAAACAGCATTATTTTCGGGCACGTGACAGCGCGTCACACAGGCCGCCGGAGAAACGGATGGAAACTAAAGGTGATGTCAGTAGAGAAAAGGGAAAATGAAATGCGAAGGACCGCACGCAGATGCTCGTGACATCATCATCAGTCGTCCGGCGCTGGAGGTCCAGTGGAGGGTCTTCAGTGGTAACCGTTGGTGAATGCGGTGGCGATCAAAGGACCCTTGAAGGAGAGAAAGAGTGTGTGATTCATGACCACAGATGATCAGCTTTATAAACGTGTGTGTGTGTGCTCACCCCGAGGCCGTGGCTGAACCCTGCGCTGGGGGCGGGGCTTGCCGCACTGATGTAGCCACCCACTCCTGAATCCTGATTGGCTGCTGCGTACAGGTCTGCCATTGGCCCAGGACTGCTGGTACTCAGAAAGGCAGCACGTGAGGGGGTGGAGCCTGTGAGAATGTTTAATGAATTATAAATGTAGTATTAATGTATTATTTATGCATTGTGATGTCTTATGAATAACGGTCACTACAATTAATACATTATGACACTTATCAATACATCGTCACACTTTTCATTGGTTATAGATCTTTACAACAACATTTAATGCATTCCAACAAACATAATGAACGATTATAATGCATCGTTCCCTTTAAACACAAGAGCATGTGATGATTCAGACCTCTGACCACTGCTGCTGCTGCGGCCGCTGCCATTGGTCCGTACGCTGTCAGTGGAATGGCTGTGAGACACAAACACACACACACACAAGTCAAGTCAACTTTATTTATACAGCACTTTTACAATTTCATTGTTACAAAGCAGCTGTTCATGAAACAGATTGACTATAAGCAAATCAATTAAAGTTACACATTAAAAAACCCAAAACAGACACACACACAATATGCACACGCACTAACACACATAGACACTCACACAAATGCGCAGACACACGGACACGCAGACACATGCAGAGACACATGCACAGACACACGCACACCACACAAACACTCGCACACAAACACACCACACAAATACACATTCACACACGCAAAAAAACATGCACCACACAAACACACACCAACGCGCACACACAAACAATCACCACAAAAACACGCACACGCAGAAACCACACACACACAAAAGAAAAGGGTTGTTTTGTTTGTTCTTCAGACAACAAGACTGTATGTGAAGGGTTAGTGTGAATCATCTTGTTTCTTGGTGGTGAAATGATCTCTATTCTCTGCAGTGTGCAGGTCTCATACGGTCTCATACGATCTCATACGTGTGTGTGTCAGATGAGGGACTGACCTGTGATCTCAGAAGGGTGTGTGGACGTCAGAAGCGGCGTCCGCTCTAAATGGAATTCTAGAGCGAGCAGAAAGAGCACATTGAGAACACACAGACACGTCAGGAGAGGACACACCTGACCTGACTAACACAACACAGGTGTGTAGAGTGTGTAGATATATCTCATGAGTGTATTTATGATTGAAACATCAAGAGAGCGTGCAGTGATGGTCAGTGAAGTCATTAAATGGACAGACGGGTGACAGAGCTCACCTGGGAACTGATAGGTGTATCCTGGTGTGATTCCAGGGTATCCGCGACTGGTGTATGTGGCCGTCTGGAATCCGGGATAACCTGAGAGAGTCAAGACAAACACATTCTCCACTTACAGCTCAAACACGACAGATATCCAGAAATATCAGAAAGGGTTCAGTGTGATTTAAGGATTCAGTGAATGTGATGAAGATGAATTAAACTAACATGAAGTGAACATGAACATGACTGCTGTTCTCATCTCACAAAAATTCAACACAATTCAAGTTCAGTGATCTCTAGCATGGATGTTGATGTTGTAGTTGCGTGTTGTGAACAGCAGGGTGCAGTAAAGTCTCGTCCGCTCATGTTTGTGTTCTTCCACTTACCCAACATGCCGATTCCCAACATGAAGGATTCCATCCCATAGGGCATCACTCTAGAGCGCCCGCGGGCCGTCCCCACCGGTGACATCACTTCCTTCGGCTGAGCCTTCTTACACTCCACCTTCAGTCAATAAATCACACACAACACACGCTGTCACACACGTGTGTGAAGTGTATAATCACACACACCCACACAGACACGCACACACACTCTCTCTCTCTGTGCAGTGCAGGACACTCACCATCTTGTTGTTGATCTCATGGAAGTGGATCTCACAGACCTTCTCAACAACATCTTCATTCTCAAACGTCACAAAGCCAAACCCTGGAGAACACACACACACAAGTGATTTCAGGAGGGGAGGGGGGAGCACTTATATTAGACTGTGCACCTCAATGTAATATTCTTCTGTTATGAGGTGGAGATAAATCCCCTCACCTGTCACTTTATAGACAAACTAAACACTTTATAGCTCTGCCCACCTGCAATCACACCACCTGCAATCACACCAGGTGTTTCACTACTACACTATTGATCAACACTAACCTCTCGTACCCTAAACCATCTCATTCTTTTCTCTCCTGCGCTCACTTCTGCTCCACAAGAAATCCTCACAATGACTGTATGAGCATGCACACACTTGACTAATGTAATAAATTATATGACTCAACAAGCTTCTGAATAGAACTGTGTGTGTTTGTGTGTGTGTGTATGTATGTCTGCGTGTGTTTATATGTGTGTGTGCATGTGTTTGTTTGTGTGTTTGCATGTGTGTGTTTGCGTGTGTGTGTTTTGCGTGTGTTGGCGTCTCTGCTGTACCTCTGTGCCTGTTGGTGGTTTTGTCAAACATGAGCATTGCGTCATCAACCTGAAGACAAAACACACACAAAAGATCGAGATGAGCCACTCACAGCCATTACACAGCATGAGGCTTCATTGTGCTCCTGAGGAACACACAGAGCAGCAGATGGAGGGGGCCGAGAGAGGGGGGTCAGAGTGGGAGAGATAAAAGAAATGAAACTCAGGAGAGAGAGAGAGAGAGAGAGGGAGAGAGAGAGAGATGAGAGAGAGAGGAGAGAGAGAGAGAGGGAGAGAGAGAGAGGAGAGAGATGGGAGAGAGAGGAGAGAGAGAGAGAGACAGAGAGAGAGGAGAGACAGAGAGAGAGAGGTGAGAGGGAGAGAGAGGAGTAGAGAGAGAGAGAGAGAGAAGAGGAGAGAGAGAGAGGGAGAGAGTTTAGTTTCAATTTTGTTCCGTTTGATTTAATTTATCATTTTTTTCACCGCTTCTAATTCTATTCACACCACTGTACGCAAAAGAAAGGTGAGAAGGCTGCAACTATCAATTATTTTAATAATCGATTAATCTATAAATAATTTTTTCGATTAATCGATGAATCGGATAAAAATCATAAACCAAGAAAAAGCATTCATTTCCAACCCTTTTTTTCAAAAACAGAACTAAAATATTTATAAACTGCAACAAACATGTTGTTCCTTGAACATCCCTGAGCTGTTATAATAATAATAAAAATAAAAATGGACTAACACAAAAAACATACACATGTATGCTTTACATCTGCTAAATATATAGACTTTTTTTTAAAATAAAGTGCCACCTGAGCTGCCAGAACAATAAATAATTTATAAAAAATAAAGAACAATACAAATCAGAAAATTTGAGTGAGAGAGACAGTGAGTGAGACAGAGAGTCCAGAGAGAGAGAGAGAGAGAGAGAGAGAGAGAGAGAGAGAGAGAGAGAGAGAGAGAGAGAGAGAGAGAGAGAGAGTGAGAGAGACAGTGAGTGAGACATGAGAGTCAGAGAGAGAGAGAGAGAGAGAGAGAGAGAGAGAGAGAGAGAGAGAGAGAAGAGAGATGAGAGAGAGAGAGAGAGAGAGAGGAGAGAGAGAGAGAGAGAGAGAGACAGTGAGTGAGACAGAGAGTCAGAGAGAGAGAGAGACAGTGAGAGTCAGAGAGAGAGAGAGAGAGAAGAGAGAGAGAGAGAGAGAGAGAGTGAGAGAGACAGTGAGTGTGAGTCAGAGAGTCAGAGAGAGAGAGAGAGAGAGAGAGAGAGAGAGAGAGAGAGAGAGAGAGAGAGAGAGAGAGAGAGAGACAGTGAGTGAGACAGAGAGTCAGAGAGAGAGAGAGACAGGAGAGTCAGAGAGAGAGAGAGAGAGAGAGAGAGAGAGAGATAGTCAGAGAGAGAGAGAGAGAGAGAGAGAGAGAGAGAGGGAGAGAGTGAGAGAGACAGTGAGTGAGACAGAGAGTCAGAGAGAGTGAGAGAGAGAGAGAGAGAGTGAGAGAGGGAGAGAGTGAGAGAGACAGTGAGTGAGACAGAGAGTCAGAGAGAGAGAGAGAGAGAGAGAGAGAGGAGAGAGAGAGTGAGAGAGACAGTGAGTGAGACAGAGAGTCAGAGAGAGAGAGAGAGAGAGAGAGATTTTTGATTTTTCACACATACATTTATTAGATCAGTTTCATTCACAATAATACTTATAACATCACAAAAATACCAAAGAAAAATCACTCACATCAACAAAGCAAAAGATTAAAAATAAGACCTTCTTCCAGAATGGCACAAATGCTTCATTAAAACACCATTGTAGTACAAACATTTCTAAATCATTCATCCCTTTGTAGTATTTAAATTCGACTGATATTCTTGATTTGATAAGTCCTTTAAACAAAAAAAGAACATCTGTGCCATGTAAATTATTCATCCTATTTTTTCTTGAAATATAAATTGCCATCTTTGCTTGTCCGACCATAAAATTAATTAGTTGCCATTTAAATCTTTGATTACGTTTGTAACCAGCTCCCAAAATAAAAGCAGTGGGTGTGAGATTCTCTCCAAAACCTAAAAACAACTGTCCCAATACATTAAACAGTGGTTCAAGCCTTCTACATTCCAGAAAACAATGAAAGATCGTTTCCCTTAGTCCACAAAAAACACAAACATCAACAGTGGTGGGATTTATAATAGAAAACAAACGAGTTCACACCAACAGCACCCTATCAGGATTTTCCACTGTAAATCTCCAGTTTTCTTTATCAATGGTGGTTTGTAAAAGACCTTCCAATAAGGTTTAATATCATCACCCAATCCAAGTTTATCCCTCCATACATTGTCAGTTTTGTCACACAGTGTTTTGTGTATTATTTTAACAAAGCATCTGTACATAGTCTTTCCATTTAATTCATATAGATCCAAATCCTTAAAAACATCAACATCTAGCAAATGACCGGACATATCTTTTAAGACCGGTGTTATCCAAGGTCTGGGAAAAGGGTCTTTTATGTTTGGCTCCAAAAGTCCTTCTTTGTATCTTTTAAAGTAATGTCCGATCATCAGTAGTCAGCTTTTTGACCCAAAGTTCCATAATTTTTGAAGTACAAACGCCATGACTTTAGGCCTAACAAGGACGCCACAGCAGATACATCATTCAGATCGGGACCAGCAATTTTTATTATATGTCCTAGTTTCACAGTCTTAGTGTCACACAATCTCTGAGATAGGCCTGATACTTGTTCCGTTATGTCCAGGCGACCTCCCCTGACTAGAGGCTCCTCCAACAACCAGAACAGTGACTCAGTGTTTTCTGGTCCTCTGGTATTAAAAAACCCCAGATCTTAAAGCAGCTTCTGATAAAAATTAGATATTCCATACATATGTACCTTGTTTGTGTCCACAAGAAATAAGGCAATATCCAGTCCAATTCCATCCACAACGCTGAAGTATGTTTTTTGGCTATGTCCCCTCCATAATTAATGCGCTGGGCCTGTTAGGAGTCTCTGAATAAACTGGAGTCGAAAGGTTGCATGCCTGCTCAGCAAGGACACCAGACCTTGTCCACCTTCCTCCACTGGCAAAAAATAAAACACCTTGGGGAACCCAGTGCAATTTATCCCAGAAGAAATCAACAAGTTTTGCCTGCAGTTTTGATAAACAGTCCAGTTGGGGGGTCCAGACACCAAAGCTTATGCCATAAGGCTGATGCTATCAGGTATTATTTATTATTAAAGAGCTCTCCCTCTAAAAGACAATTGAGCATGTATCCACCTCCATTTTTTGAGTCTACCCTCCATTTTTTCCATTATCCCCATCCCAATTTTTTATTCTGTATGCAGGCATCTCCGAGGTACACTCCCAAATATTTAATACCTTCCTTTTTCCAGATAAGACCACCAGGTAAGGTTGGAACACCATTTATCCATTTACCACGAATCAAAGCATCACTTTTCCCCCAGTTCCACCTTAGCAGAAGAAATTACACCAAAATCATGAACAACGGATATCAAATTATTAACATCATTTTTGACTATTTATAAAAAACCACAACATCATCTGCATAAGCAGATATTTGATGTTGCATATTATCAGAGCCTATTTTAAAACCATCAATTTTTGAGCGAAGCATGTTCAACATAAGGTTCGATGGCCAAAGAATATAACATCCCAGAAATAGCGCACCCCTGCCTTATACCTCTTCCTATCTTAAAGGGGGCACTCAAACCACCATTGATTTTCAGTATGCTTTCAATATCTTGATACATCACTTTAATCATACCGGAAAAGATCGGGCCAAAACCAAAAGCTTCCAGAGTATCCATAAATATTGATGTTCTATTCTATCAAACGCTTTTTCCTGGTCAATAGAAACAAGACCAGAATCCAAGTTACTGTAGGTAGAAATATCCAAGATATCTCGAACAAGGGATATATTATCCGTAATAGCCCTGCCAGGCACACAATAGGTCTGATCAAAATGAATAATCTGCCCCATCACATCTTTTAGTCTGTTGGCCAAGACTTTCGAGAATATTTTTAAGTCAGAGCAGAGCAAACTTACAGGGCGCCAGTTTTTTATTTCCTGTAAGTCACCTTTTTTAGGTAACAATGTGACCACAGCTCTCCTGCAACTTAGAGGGAGTGAGCCCTCAACCAGACTCTCATTAAGAACATCCAAGAAATCATCGCCCAGCACTCCCCAAAACTTTTTAAAGAACTCTACAGGGAGACCATCAATACCTGGTGATTTTCCAGGATTCATGTCTTTCAAGGCTGTTAACAGTTCCTGTCCAGAGAGAGGCTTATCAAGTTTTTTCTTGGATTCTTTTGAGATATTAAATAAATCTTTATAAAAACTGGCAGACAACTCTTTATCCTCTTTGTGTTCATTTCTGTACAGCTCAGCATAGAACTGCACAGCTCTCCTCTTTATGTCAGCAGGTTCATTCAATTCCTGACCGGTTTCAGAACGTATAGAATGCATGAATCTACTCTGACCATTCTTTCTTTCCAGGCCAAAAAAGAATCTAGACGGGGCATCCATTTGGGTTAACATCTGAAAGCGTGACCTAACCAATGCTCCTTGTGTCCTTGTGCCCAGCAGGTCTACTAAAGCAGATTTTTTGCATTTGATGTCATCAATAAATCTCTGTTCTCTCTTAATTTCCACCAAATTTTGTAGATTAATAATTTCCACTTCAAGCTCTCTGATTGAGCGTGTAATGTCTCTAGAAACATTGAAAGCGTACTGTTGACATAATATTTTTGTTTGAACTTTCCCACAGTCCCACCACTGACGTAAGTTTCTATAACAATTCTTCTTCAGCTTAAAATTTTCCCAAAACTTGGAAAACACATCTTTAAAATTCATATCTTCCAAAAAAGAAACATTAAAATGCCAATATGCACTTTTGCTTTTAACATTTGCAATGAAAACTTCACATAACACCAAACAATGATCAGAAAAGCCAACTGGAGAGATTGTGCATTTCTTTACAATGTTAAAATGATGTCTAAAACAATAAAACCGATCAAGTCGAGCTAATGAAATAACATTTCCCCTTGTGTGTGTCCATGTAAATTGTCTATCATTCCCGTTTATTCCCCTCCATACATCATTTAAGCTATGAGTTTGTATTAATTCTCTCATAGCACGACTTGAAGCATTGTGAGGCTCTAAATGATTCCTATCTAATAATTCATTCTCCGTACAGCTATCAACGTTTCTCAAAAATAACACTCTTTCTTGTCCATTTACAGGAGCATATAGATTCAGAAAAATAAAGTTAAACTTCTCAAATTTTGCTCTTAGTGCTAAAAGCCTGCCAGGTATTACTTGCTTTATTTCACATGAAGTCGGCAAGAAATTCTTGGCAAATAATATAGCTATCCCACCCCTACCTGAGCTGAGGTGGGTGAGATACACTTCGCCCTGCCATTCTTTCCTCCATTCAATTTCGTTTAGACTATCACTGTTGGTTTCTTGAACAAAAGTCACATCAATGTTTTTCTGTCTAATTAATTCAAACAGCAATGCTCTCTTCTGTATACACTTCGCACCATTCAGATTAAGGGTGCCTATTCTTATTGCACTCATCTGATTGTGTGTTTCAAGGGAGCAGAGAAAAAAACACAAAACTTGAATAAAATAATAACAACACTATGTAGTTTCAAACCCATCATTATTCTTTAATTCCAGTTTTATTCTGGCAACAAATTTCCTTAGCCTAAATATCTCCTGCACCGTGAATTCTTCTTCTTCACCTTTTCGTCTCATTAACTTTACAACTGAATCCATAAACACTTTACTATCAGGAAAATGGTCTAAAACCTGAACATTTTCATGTTTTTTGTCTTCTGCAGAAAGAGTCTCACTTTTTCAAAAGTGTAACAATGTTGTTGTCTTCTGAATGTTTCAGGAAATACAGCTTCATTATCAGATTCCTCTTGTGTACTATACACCTCATCTTTCTCAACACCTAATGCCACATCATTATCACTCACATTTCTTCCAGACTTCTTAGAACGTTTTCTCTTAGTAACAGGGGTTTTGAAAATGGACTCATCCTTCTCAAAATCAGTATTCATGTCTTCCCCCAGCCACAATGGAACTCTACTGCGGCTAAGGCCTCGTCAATGCTCACATTGCTTTCATTTTCTTTCTCATGAACACTTCCTGAAATGGACTCACCATCTCCTTCCCTTTCAGCCCCCTTAGAATCCTTATCATTAATGCTTTTCATCAGCTGTAACCTGTTCTAATACATCCATTTCAGCATTATCTTCCTCAACTTGTATCAAATCATTGTTGTTTACATTTTCATCAGGAATAGCGCCCCCTGCCTGCAGAGGACATGCACGTTTTCATATGACCCTTTTTTCCGCATTCGAAACATTTCATTGATTCAGACGATGCAAAAACAACATAATCAAAACCATCCACTCGGAATTTAAAAGCCACATTCAGTTCATCAACTCCATTGTTCAAAATCATGTGTATCTGTCGTCTAAAACACACAACATGCTTAAGCAAAGGGGGACTTACACCCAAACGGTAACTTTTTCATTTGGGACATGATCTTTCCATGTCTAGACAACTCTTTTATTAACAAATCATCCTTTATAAAGGGGGGAACATTGGGACAAAATTATCCGTCTTGCGGGTTGCATTTAATGGCATAACAGGAGTAAAAACTTCCCCAATAACAACTCCGTTCTGAACCACATCGTTTACTTTTTCAACGGAATCCAGGAAAATAACTACAGCGCTATTCATTCGGGAAGCCGACACTATACTAGCGTACCCAACTATCTTCCCTACCGCCAGAGCGCAATCTTCTACGGAACAATTCACCGCAGGCACAATTCTAATACCGTGCTTGCGTGAGAGTTGTTCCATGCTCGGAGGTAACGCCGCCATTATCAACCAGCAAAAAGCCGGTTGACGGCGTTCCTTCACTATAAAAACTACAATACACCCGAAAACCAGAGCATTCAACACATTGAACACTTGTAATAAATAATAATAGACTAGAAGTGTAGAAAAATATATATATATAAAAGTGAGAGAAAAAAGAAAACTCACTCTTAGCACAATAGTGGTTCTCACTCACACGCACAATCTCCTCATTCAATCAACGCATGCGCACGAGAGAGAGAGAGAGAGAGAGAGAGAGAGAGAGAGAGAGAGAGAGAGAGAGAGAGAGAGAGAGAGAGAGAGAGAGTGAGAGAGACAGTGAGTGAGACAGAGAGTCAGAGAGAGAGAGAGACAGTGAGAGTCAGAGAGAGAGAGAGAGAGAGAGAGAGAGAGAGAGAGAGAGAGTGAGAGAGACAGTGAGTGAGACAGAGAGTCAGAGAGAGAGAGAGACAGTGAGAGTCAGAGAGAGAGAGAGAGAGAGAGAGAGAGAGAGAGAGTGAGAGAGACAGTGAGTGAGACAGAGAGTCAGAGAGAGAGAGAGAGAGAGAGAGAGAGAGAGAGAGAGAGAGAGAGACAGTGAGTGAGACAGAGAGTCAGAGAGAGAGAGAGAGAGAGAGAGAGAGAGAGAGAGAGTGAGAGAGACAGTGAGTGAGACAGAGAGTCAGAGAGAGAGAGAGAGAGAGAGAGAGAGAGAGAGAGAGAGAGAGAGAGAGAGAGAGAGAGAGAGAGAGAGAGAGAGAGAGAGAGTGAGAGAGACAGTGAGTGAGACAGAGAGTCAGAGAGAGAGAGAGAGAGAGAGAGAGAGAGAGAGAGAGTGAGAGAGACAGTGAGTGAGACAGAGAGTCAGAGAGAGAGAGAGAGAGAGAGAGAGAGAGAGAGAGAGACAGTGAGTGAGACAGAGAGTCAGAGAGAGAGAGAGAGAGAGAGAGAGAGAGAGTGAGAGAGACAGTGAGTGAGACAGAGAGTCAGAGAGAGAGAGAGAGAGAGAGAGAGAGAGGGAGAGAGAGAGAGAGAGAGAGAGAGAGAGAGAGACAGTGAGTGAAACAGAGAGTCAGAGAGAGAGAGAGAGAGAGAGAGAGAGAGAGAGAGAGAGAGAGAGAGAGAGAGAGAGAGAGAGAGTCAGAGAGAGAGAGAGAGACAGTGAGAGTGAGTGAGAGAGAGAGAGTGAGAAGATAAAGTGATTGATGTTTTGTCTTTATTAAATATGTTTTAGTCTTCTAATGAAGCTCTTTTACTCATGTTATTGGAAAAAATTTTTTAATGACAATTCATCATTACCAAGTAATGCTATTACTGGAAACACTTTAGCAACTGCATAGCAACACCCTAGCAACCACCCACAACACTCTCTTGAGGAGTGCTCTGCTGTAATGTTGTGTTTTTGTGTCATGTCCGTCAACACAACTGTAGTGTTTTAAAACACAGATCTGCATGTTTGATATTCCTCGCTCGACCAAACACCAGAGCGTGTGACAAAACTACACGCATGTTCTGTGTGAGGGATTCCAGCAGCAGCTGATGTGTTTAATGACCATGAGAAAGGTCAGAGACTCTCAGACCGGACGGGTCGCTGTCAAACACACATTTACACTCTGACATTTAACCAGAACCCCCCTATTGAGAGCTGCCCCCCCAAACCTCAACCATCATCTCATCTGCAGACTGAAGACCGGACAGCTGCTTTATATACTGAACATATCAATCAGAAACATCCTAGAAATGTAAGAAAACTGATGACAAAACAAATCTCCCAGCAGAATCTCATTCATTGTCGAGCAGATTGTGTAAAATACAAATATGAGGATTATAACTCAACAGTCAAACCTTTCATCATATCTACATACATGTTCATCTGTCAAAGACAAGCTCAAGATTAAAGTCCCCGTGAACCAGGAGTTGCGTTCGTTTTTACTTCTGTGTTTTGATGCAACAATTTCGAATTAGAAAAATAGTGGGCGTGGCTTTTGTCTTTCTCTGCGATTTGATTGGATGTATAAAACAGCCGTTGCATTTTACAATGTAACTGGCAGCAGACAGAGTGACAAGTGAAGGGGAGGAGTTAACGGATGCTCCGCCCAATCTGTCCAACATACGTCATTTAAGATGGATTGACACTTCAGGACGGAAGTACATTTTCAGATTTTAATTGAACATTAGGAGGCCACACAAAATTTAAAAAGACATTGACCCAAATTGATTAACTGTTTACAATAAACGCTGCATTATTTCATGAAAAGAAAGACGTTTTTTATTTCACTGGGACTTTAAACACTCACAGAAACATTTCTGACAAAATCAAACTTTCTTGTTTCTCTCTTCAAACGGCGCAGCAGACAAAAGCTCCAGTGAAGCTGTGTAATCCTCCTCTCACGGCTGACTGAACGCTAACTTCACCCCAGCGTCTCTCTCTCTCTCTCATCATATGTATTGTTGTGGGACGGGGCTCTTGGACGGTCTGTTCTTGTCTTTTGTGAGGCTGATCATATTCCATTTTCATACTGTGTCTAACAGATGAGGACAATGAAGGACACCGAGAGAGTTTCCCGGACGGATCAGGTGATGTTTAACTCTCACGCTGTTCACTTCATAAAACTTCACATCCATGAATGCTTTTCCTTCTCTAAATAATCACAAAATCTAATCTAGAGAGAAGAATACTACAGAAACTTGGCCGGTGACCATCAAGACCTGCCTCGCCACTGCATCACAACAACAACACAACAACACAACAACACAACCTCTTATTCACTTTCATTTCACTGCCAGAGACAGTGATGAAAGTTACATGTGATTCTGTGATTGTGTTCTATAAAGTGTGTGTCCAGCCAGCAGACAGGTGCACACACACACACACACACGCTTGTGTGGTGTATGTGTGCGCACAATACGGCCAGCAGGTCACCGTGGAAACGAGCTGTAGAGGGTGGGGGGGCAGCAGCTGTTCCATTAGATAAGTTGAGATTCTGAGAGCCCCCTCCCTTCACACATCACTCCCCTCAGGACCACCTTCACACGCTTTACCACGGTAAGAGCCACCAATGAAATCTTTTCAGACAGAAGAATAATCTCCAGTATCATCACATTAAAACACATTTAGTGAAATCACAACATGTTTAGATATCATTTGTTACAGAGCACAATTAATAAATAACTTAAGGTTGTCATTCACTTGATATATATATAAATAAAGAAAGAAATGAAATGAAATGACAGGCTGGTGTTTGTAATCTTGTGGTTCAATGTTTAGGGCTCTTGTTCGCTCAGGTCACTTTTCAGTCCTTTAAACTTCTACAACTTCACTCTGTAGTGTGTGTCCGTCCTCGCTCGCCCCTCTCTCTCCTCACACACTTTATAAACGCTCCGTTGTGTTCAGCGCTCTGATCTCTCATACACACTCACAACAATCTTACTGTCATATTCACACACACACACCCATCCAGTTCTGTGTGTTCTGAAGACCTACAACTCATTTTCACTCATGTCTCGTTTCAAGGAACAGAAGAAACTGCATATTGAAATTAAAAAAGATCACAGATCTTTTCTTTGTTTTAACAAGAGTTTGATGTTCTATTTAAACATCAAGATTCTTCTGATCCCACACCAATAAATGAACACCTCAATCGTGACACGCAATTATAATCCAATCACACGAGCCCAGATGAGCAAGAACCAATCACAACAGAAGCACACAAACACGCAGGAAGAAGAGCCGCTCATGTCAAACACCGACATTAGAAAGAAATGAAACACAAACTCACTTTTCCAAACTGATCGAAATACTGCTTGACGTCTTCAATGGTGGTGTTGACTGAAAGTCCTCCAACAAAAATCTTCTTTGTTCTTGTAACCAGCTGTTAACACAACACAGAGAACCGTAACACAAAAACATGACGGCCAACAATAAAGGCTGGAATGAATCTGTGTTGCACTTCATGGTTTTCCTCATTTTTGTAAATGTCGCTTTGGACACAAACATCGGCTGAATCCTTTAATGTTCAGCTCAATTCTATTCAAATCGATATCTATTGGCCTCTCCGCAAGTTTGCATCACTGCAAAGCAGCTTTACACAAAACACATTGTAGGTCAGACAGTAGAGACATCAGTAAAAAAAACACTTTAGAATAAATAAAGAGATGGTTGAGATCTAATCACACACATCTTTGGACCATTTCTGTTTCAATGTTCAATAGTACACACAACAACATTCACTGAACATAACACATGTATCGAATCACGTAACATCAATAAAATAATAAGACGTGTAATAGAGAGAAAACTCACTTTGGGTTGAGCTCTGCGCGGGAAAGCCACTTTCGGGTCAATCTGAGAGAGAAAAGACACGTGAATGAACAAAACCATCTGAGTGACTAAAGACACGCCATGACTTCTCATTTTAAAGCCAGCAGATTAAGAGTTCATGTTATGTTTCATTATTCCTATATTTTTATTAAACGGATGATTTTATAACTTGTTTATCAAGTGCAAACATTGCAGTTCTAGGGGAAAGAAGTCTTGTGAGCAGAAAATGGCAGAAGTTTTATTAAACATCACAATGGAAAGATCCTCAGAAATGTGAAATGAAATTCCCTGTGTCGGCTCTGACCACCTGATGTGGAGAACAATTATTCAGACATTCGTTTTATTTTGCTTAATGTTTGATTTGTTGTGTCCAGACACTTTAAGAGAACGTGTTAATGTGATGAGATCGTCTGCATGATTACATCAAAACTCATTTCCTGCAGATCTCAAAAAGAAAGAAAGTCAACTCTCACTCGCTGGAAATAAAGAAAATTCTGGAAATTCTGTCTTTTGTACACACGCGTGGTTCTTTGTGTCATTGATCTTCCAGCGATATTCTGCTTCATGAAACTTCATTTAACAAGCAAGAAAATGTAGATGAGCAGAACTAGACGAGATCATCTCCATCCTAACTCTAGAGATCATTTCTATCAGCCCAGGTCATGCTGTTATTCACTGTCATCATTACATCTACATCACCGACTGCATCCATCCCACAGACTCTAGAGGTTTAATACTACATCACACACATATATATTGTATATAGTCACCTTCTGATGCCAAACCACGTCCCAACCTGCACACGAAACAAACAGCACACATACATACACAAAAACAAGATGCCAAGAAATCTGATTGAGCAACACGTAGCAGTACATTATTTCCATTGTGTCCGGATGGCAGTGATGAAACGCTGTCTTAATGCTAGAAGAACCTTTCTTGATCAAGTGAGAGAACATCAGCTAACACATTTCTGTGGTATTTTCTTATGTTAGTCTGTATCATTATCTCTGATCTGAGCTGACGGTGAGAGAGATGAGAGCAACTCATGAGCACAAAATAATGAAAACAAGAGAGGGAGAGACTCAAGACCTGTGTGTGTCACCCTGGTCATTTTTTGACCTAGGCAACTGTCTATGTCACCGGCCGGCCCTGATGACTCGTGTCACCGTGGGGACCAAAAGTGAGGTTTGCGCAACCCAACAGGCGCAAAAAAAAAACAGAACAGGATTTTTTTGAAAATCTTAACATGCAAAACAGTCTTCTATGACCTTTAGGTTAAAGGGATAAAATATACAGTTTGTGCGGAATAAGAAACATTACGCATATGGTCTACCCCCATGGAGATAATAAAGCAGACGTGTGTGTGCGGCTTGTCTGTCTGTGTGTGTGTCAGCAGGAAGCCCCTCTGCTTTCATTAATTATGAGGACAAAGATGAACCCCAAACAGATGGGATGGAGAGATGGACATCCCCTCATGATACACACACGGCAACACCCTGACAACCATCCCCACAAAAATTACACCTGTAATAATAAATCAAATCAGGGCTTATTGAAACCATATATTGTGTTTTTTGTGTCAGGTTTATTAAAGTAAGTGTTAGAGCTCTATGGTGTGTGTTTACTGTCCTGGACGTGACAAACAGATGAAAGTGTTTATTTATATCATATTGATTAAAACTCCACTGTGGCTCTTAAAACCTTCAAACACGTTTCTGATGTGAATGTTTGCAGGGGTCATTGAGCACACATTTAACTAAATACTGTACAACAATGACGCTCAAAAACATCAAACATACAAACAAATATATGTGTGTGACATGATGATAAATCTCAAGAGAGGTTTTGTCCAGTTTATTTCCTCAATCTGATTACTTGCTTTGGCAATCCATACTCATTACGGATGAAAGGAGAATTCTCATCTCTCCACACCTCTCCAGCTCATCACATACACACACATCAATGACAGAACTCTATTCTCCTCCATCAGTTCTCTATGACACAAACCTGAGGTCATTTAAAAACACTGAATCTGTCCAGCGATGTGTTCTGGATGTAAGACTTTAATGATCATAATAATAATAAAAACATTATGAAGAGTCGTATAGCCCCTGATTTGAAGTAAATCACAGCCGAACGAACAATAAAACTGAAAAACTACAGACAAACAGCGTCTGTATTCCTGATGACAAGCGTTCACAAAGCAGAAGAGATTTCTCTGTTTAATATACAAATAAAGTTATTTCAAGTGCAAGTACAACTAACTTCATCACATTCAAAATCTGACATATTTATAAAACATAAAATAATAACCACCTTTTAAATAATGCTTTAACAAAATACAAGCAACACCTACACAACTGAACATGATTCACAGGATGAGCTGAATGATTTCTGTGATATAAATGTAAAGATAAAGACTTTTTTCAGGAGAAAATAATTGTGTTTATGAGATCTGACCTCACATTTCTTAAGTCTCGTGTTTCTGTTCTCTCTCGCTCTTCATGAGAAAACATTCTCAGCGTGGTACATCTCTCCAGCTCTCCGTCTGTCTCACGATATCCTCTTTTCATTTCCCCGCATGAATCGCAAGACAAGACGCATGAGAACAGAAGGAGGATGAGCGCAGAGACTTCAGCGTCACGTCACAAGCAGCACATCAAATAAACCATCAGAACCATCACCACACAACCGGGTCTTATTTAGGAACACGGCTTACTCATGTTTGTGAATTCCTCCGCATGTGCTCTTTCAGATCCGCTGGAGCGACCTAACAACAACACAACAGCCCCCCTTCAGTGACCCCAGGAAAACATTAACACAACAGAGACTCTCACAGCACCCGAAAGAAGCATTCAGAGCCATCAATACATCCTTAACACACACACACACAACTTCAGGTTATTCCAGGCCTCCTGTTAGACATCAGAGAACACAAACACCTGGAATAATAAATAGTGTTCCTGTTGATCAACTGAACATTGCGCTGGCAACACAAGAGGTTATGGACTCTTTCAATAAAAACATCTGCATATGTGTCAAATAAAGCACTGAGCTCTGTGAAGCAGTGGGTTACAGTGCATTTTATCACAGCTAAGGCCAGATTCACATTTGGCATCTTAAACCGCATGGAAAACGTGAGCCGCACGTCTTTCTCTCTTCAAATGACCCCGCAATGTGGGTTACACGTTTCGAATAGTGACACACATCGCATGTTATGGAAACAACACACTACTCACTTGTCATTGGTTAGCTTTACGTAGCGCGTTTTTGCAGAAAAGTTGAACTTTTTTCAACTTAAAAAGACGGCCTGAGCTCCAGAAAAAGATGCCAGCGCTGGCGTTTAAAAAGGATGTTTTTTGAAAACAAGGTTTCCTCCATAGGATTATAATGTAAAACAGACGCTAGCAGTTTTGAAAAAGAAGTCAAGGTTGAACATGGCCTTAGCTGTTATAACATGCACATGTAACCCACTGCTTCGCGGCTTATTGCTTTTATAAAACGGTTACTCCACATGTGTAGCAAGGTTTCATAAAATAAAGTAAATGAAGTGATATTGAGGCTATGTAATGACGTCAGCAGTTATAAATTGGGTATTTAGCCAATCAGCTCAGACAATCAGAATCAAGGATCAGAACTGAGCGTTTTATAAGAAATGTTTTAGTGGTATATTTACATTTATGCATTTGGCAGACACTTTTATCCAAAGTGACTTACATTGCACTGGACGTTTGTTTCTGAGTGTGTGCAATCCCTGGGATCAAACCCATGACCTTGGTGATGATCTAACCACTGAGCTACAGGAACGCTGTACACTTTACACTCCTCAACGTGAACCAAATATAAACACATGAACCCAAAGTTGATTCTTCTTACAAAACATACACCGCTCTTATTGTGCATCCATCAGTTCATCTCCAAACTCTTTCAGCAAAAGACTTTCTTATACAGATCAAAATCCAAAACTACCCCCAATAAACACAATCCAGTAAAAAACACTGACCTCAGTTTCCCTAGTTAAACATCCTTTTGTTTCGTCACATTACAGAAATGGAATGGTTGTGAAATGTTGTTTTATGTAGACTGTAGGTGTGAGCACTGGAACAACATGTTACAAATAAAGCAACAACTAAAAAATCTGTTTGGATGATGAGTTAAACATTACATCTAAAACTGATGATGTACCATTAAAGGAGTAGTTCACTGTCAAAATAAATGTTGATAATCATTTACTCCTCTCATGTCATCTAAGATGTTTATGTGTTTGTGTCTTTAGTGGAAAAGAAATGAAGGTTTATGATGAGAACATTCCAGGATTTTTCTCCATATAGTGACTTCAATGGACTCCAAACACTTGAAGGTCAAAATGAGTTTCAGTGCAGCTTCAAAGGACTTTAAACCACACCAGACCATGAATAAAGGTCTTATCTAGAGAAACCATCACTCATTTTATAAAGAAACAATGGTATATGCTTTATAAACACAAATGCTGGTCTTGCTCTGTTCTGCAATGCGCGTTCATGACTTCACAACATACATAATTACATTGAAAACTTGCACATTCAGCTTGTAAACATTGACTCCATACTTCCGTCTACGTCAATCGTGACCTTTTCAATTATATTATGTATTACGTGAAGTCATGGACGTGCATCTTTGTACAGAACAAGGCGAGCATTTGTGTTTATAAAGCATATACATTTTTTTTCTTTATAAAATTAGTGATGGTTTCTCTAGATAAGACCTTTATTCGTGGTCTGGTGTGGTTTAAAGTCCTTGAAACTGAAACTCATTTTGACCTTCATGTGTTTGGAGTCCATTGAAGTCACTATATGGAGAAAAATCCTGGATTGTTTTCATCAAAAACCTTCATTTCTTTTCCACTAAAGAAAGAAACAAACACATAAACATCTTGGATAACGTTAAAGTAAATGATCATCAACATTTCTTTTGAAAATGAATTACTCCTTTAACAATACTAAATATCATGTGCAGTGCACATCTGCGGTCAGGCCCGTGTGCTCTCTCTCGGATGGATAACCAACAAAGTTGTTATGGTGACAACAGTCCCACATTGCGACTGAACCCATGAGTAGGCCCCTGTGACTAAAGGGTTGCCAGGCGAGCGTCAAAGCGCCGTACAAAACCTTCCTGAACACATGAACACCAGCAGACCACGACACAGATCAAATATTACAATAAACAAATACACAAGAGCTGGGGCCGTCTGGTTTTGTCTGACACAACCGCACAATCTTTGACAAAAGCCATGAATGACCCTATTGGACTCACATATTCAAACACGACCTGAGTGCTTATTCAAATAAAGCCATCAGACATCACGCTACTGTGCTCGATGAAGACTCAAAACATACATTAAATCACATACTAACACATTATCTACAGTCTCATTTACACTGACAATTATTTTTGTGACAAAACAATATACTGGGAATTTCTAATAAAAACCAGTGGGCGTGGCTTTCGATTTTCTCTTCGATTTGATGTATAAAAAGCCACTGCATTTTACAATGTAACTGGCAGCATTTCTGACAGTTTAAGGGGAGGAATTAACGGATGCTCCGCCCAAGCCGTCTAATATACGTCATTTAAGATCGATAGTCACTACAGGGAGAAATATTAAGTGAAGATTAATGAGGGCACATGAATTTAAAAAAAGAGAACGACCCACGGGGGGGGGGGGGGGCACGGTGGCTCAGTGGTTAGCACGTTCGCCTCACACAGGGTGGGGGTTTGATTCCCGCTTCCGACTTGTGTGTGTGGAGTTTGCATGTTCTCCCCGTGCCTCGAGGGTTTCCTGCGGGTACTCCGGTTTCCTCCCCTGGTCCAAAGACATGCATGGTAGGTTGATCTCATCTCTGGAAAAATTGTCCGTAGGGTGTGAGTGCGTAAGTGAATGAGTGAGTGAGTGTGCCCTGCGATGGGTTGGCACTCCATCCAGGGTGTATCCTGCCTTGATGCCCGATGACTCCTGAGATAGGCGCAGGCTCCCCGTGACCCGAGGTAGTTCGGATAAGCGGTAGAGAATGGAATGGAACGACCCACATTGATTAACTTTTTTACAATAAACGCTGTAAGAATTCATGAAAAAATAGGCAGTATCATTTTAAATTTCACTGGGACTTTAAGCCCCGCCCCCCCCCGTTGCCCCGGTGATGTAGAGCGAGCAGAAACGCGTTCATGTGGCGCGCGGACAGAGAGTGAGACAGATATGGCGGCGGAATAGAGCCGCGCGAGTTACAAAACTTTCCAAAAAGAACCAAAATAAACTCGCTGAAGCGCGTGAACTAGAGATCACGGGAAGGTCACTTTAGTTCTCGGTGTGTGTATGATGGGATGGCAGACAAACGCAATGAACTCACGGTTTTTGAATCCAGCTCGTGTCGGTTTTGGGCCAAAACGTTATCCACGCCGGTTTGATCCAGGTAGGTGACAAACCCAAACCCCCTGTGCAAAAGGCAACACGTGCACGCGCATTATGTATACGAAGTTATAGACACAAACAAACAGGTCAGCAGCGTGGCGCGAGCGCGCAGACGGGTGCGCGCATCACTCTCACCTCGAGCGCTTGGTAACCGGATCCCGCATCACCATGCAATCCTTCACCTCTCCGAATTTACAGAAGTACTCATTCAGCCCCTCTGAAAGACAACACAACACACACATGATGAAAACAGAGTTCAGTAGTGAGACATGAGCACTTAAACATGTATAAATCATTATCCGTCTCAAGTGCTCGTCATGCTCTATCAGAGATTTTCCACACTGCGCGTTCCCGTTTATTCAAACCCTCCACCGCTTCCGCGCGCCCTTGCGTTCACCTCCAATCTCCAGCAACTCGCATATGGACTTGCTTTCGTGGAAACCTCGTGAGTTTGTGTGAAGTCCAGGTAAACACTGGTCGAGAAATTGTCTGCGAGACATGAAAGTCAACGCTTTGATTTCACGACCCGCGAACTGTATCGTAAATCGCTCCAAACATTAAACGAATAGAAGCTGCGTTGAGAACAAGCCACGCAGGAGAGTTTTCTGTGGAAGTAGCACGCAGGACAGAAGCTCGCGCGTGGCTCACCTTGTGTCGTCTGCCAACTCAAGCCGCCGATGAACATCTTGCTGAAAGATGAAAAACACACAGTTAGAGATCCCGCAAGTGTCCGTGAACCCTGTGGATGAAGGTTTCGTGGCAAAACAACATCGCCTAAAAAACAAAACACGGGTCACTGAACGAGTGGAAAGTGAATTTCGGCCATGTTGATGCGCGATGGATGAATGGAGCGCCGTTATGTCCGATGAATTACATTCGTCATCCTCACTGTACAGTAACAAGTTGACCGCGTCCTCCTTCTAAAGGTGACAAATACGACACGATGGAAAAACGACGCATCAGAGCTCGCGTTGAAACTGGGCAAATGGAAACAACGTACGACTGAGAGTCCGCGCTGTTACATTGTTTTCATTCGCACGCGCGCGTCTCTTTTGTCTGTGGTGGTCTCTTTCCCTCCTGCTCCAAAACTCTCAGCTTATGTGTGCGTGTTTGTGTCTGTATGCCCACGGAAAGTGGCGTGTTTATTTTACCAGGGGTCGTGCGGGGAGTCCTGCGCGGAGGACGACAGGCTGCTCTGACTCCCTTCCGTGTCCATTCCAGTGTCCCTCTGTTACCGGACTGAGATCCGAAGGGGAGCCGGAGTCTCCAGCTCGAGAGAGGGTGGCCCGAGGGGGGTGGGGGAAGGGGAGGGTCTGTCTGGAGGAGGAGGGCCCGAGCGCGGTTTGCGCACATTCTCGGACCCCGCCCCTTTTCATGGTTTGTCCCCGGACTCTCTCGCTCTGCCCCGCCCCTCCCGCGCTCCTCGTACCCGCCCTCTCTCTTGTTTTGTACAGTAGTGACGGCGAAACGTGCTGTGTGCAGATGAATGCTTTCGGAAAAGTGGGTTTATAATAAAAATAGATGATAGAATAGACAAAGCATTAGGCACAGAACACCACGTTCTGCCTTTCTGTCCTAAACGAGTTTTGAATGTGAAAGTTTTGATTGTAAATGTGTAATGGAGATGTTCGTGTCTGTGGAAATTCCTGCGGGTATGCTAATCGGGAGTAAGGTCAATGCAAATGCATGTGAGAAGCACAGGTGAGCGCTTCACATCACCTGAATGAGCGTGCGCGCGCGCGACCACCGAGGTGTGTCTGTAGCTCAGCAGCAGGAATATCACAGAATCAGAGGAAGTTTAGTGATTGGGTCTTGATTTCAGCAGAGATGAATGAGCAGGAAGTCAGGAGCATGTGATTGGTAGTTTGCATGTGTGGGCGGGGCCGGCAGACAGACTGACCGCAATCATTTGCTCCTCAGGGAGTTATGCATTGTTCCTTATAAACAACAAAACCTTGTGTCTTATTGTTGTTGTTATTTTTCTCTTTACAAAAGATAAACAAAGAGGGACGTTCACTTGAAAGATGAAACTGATTGAAATTTGTGTAATAAAATAAACATTAAGTGGATCTTTATTTAATTCTCTTTTTTGAAAGATGTCAGCTTTTATGGAACTTTAACTTAAAAGTGTCTTTTAAAGTTTACATTTATATTTCAGTTTAAGTTCATAATGTTTATTGTACTACTTTACATTTATATATAGATGCTCTTATTCAGAGTGATTTAGACCATGTGTAAACCTAACAAATCTTTTGTTGCACAAATTGATTCTATTGTTTCCCCTACTTTGTATGTCACTTTGGATAAAAGCTTCTGCTAAATGTAAATGTAAATATTAGCATTGTAGAAATATGAATATAACTAACTGAGAGTGAGCGTGACACTTGAGCTGAAGGATGTGATGGCAGTTTGTGAGCTCATCTGGTGAGACTATAACACCACACCATTTGTGAAAATTTGCGTTCATTTTTATCATAGCAGCAGACTGTGTGTGTTTCATGTCCGTGTGCATTTAACTGTGGTGTGTGTGTGTGTATATTTGACTGTGGTCTCAGGGTGTGTATGTGTGTTGAGAGAGCAGTATGTAGGACAGCGCCCCAGCGCTCGGTGATGGGCGTGCTGAATTTCTGCATGCATGATCAATGGCTTTGAATAAAGGGAGATGAGGGGGAGGGGCCGGAGTTATTGAGAAGAGACAGCAGGTTGAAAACACAATGAGATGAAGGATGAGAGGTATTTGTGATGTGGACTCGTACTGTTGTTGAAGGCCGAACTCTTTGTAAAAATGTGTGATATGCGCCATCATAACTTGATTTCATACACAACTTCACAAACACACGTTCTGCTCTTTGAAGCTGGTTTAGACAGGACAGGACTTTATATGACACTCGACACAATAGAAGTAATTGATGAATATTCACAAGATGTTTTCCTCACATGTTTCTCTAACCGTGGTCAGTATGTTGATTTATAAATTCTGTCTTTACTTTAAGACGATTCAGTGATGATGTCATTGTGAATAAAGTACTGCTGTATCATTTATGCATTGGGGACATGACAAAACTGTTACAAAAAAAGTTGTATGATATGTATAAATAGTGCAATGAAACATGTTGAATTGTTTTGTTTCATTTCTTTTTTCAGACACAAAACTAGTGTGATTTATCACTGGTGTGTCCTCTGACCCGAGGTCTCAGTTCTGATGATGATCTCTCACCTCTCTCAACACACTGATGCTGGTGAGTCACAGAAGAGGTCCAACCTTTCAGACGTTTGTTTTTCATTTAGAGAAGAATCACCAGCAGTGATGACAATACATTCTTATTTTTTTGTTTTCTTTCAACCCTTTGTGGAATTTATTTTTTCCATTTACTTTTAATATCGTCCATCTGATTTTCTGGCTTTGTGTTTAATCGTTCATTCGTCAGAAAGACGTTCTCAGATTCAGATGATGATGTGTAGACTTTAACTCTGTTAGACAGAGAGAATTCAGCCATGAAACTGTGTGAGTGTGTGTACGCTTGTGCATTCTCCTCTTTTAAATCAATCTCTCCTTTTCTCAGCACAGGTCTTTAATGTATTGGTCTAATTATTATTATTATTTTTTAATTAATCCATTTATTTATTTATTTTCATTGATAATTGTTTATTGATAATTATGTCAATTATCGAATGTTATAGATTCTGTCCTTATTTGAGCCCCCTGATCTGTACTTTGGTCAACCTTGGGTTGCTTTTAAATGTGCTTTATAAATAAATACTTATGCGTTTGTGTGTGTGCGCGCGTGCTTGTTTGTGTGTGTGTGTGTGCGTGCGTGTGTGCGTGCGTGCGTGCGTGCGTGTGTGCGTGCGTGCGTGCGTGCGCGCGCATGTGAATCTGCATGTGCGCATATAGGCATGTGTGTATGGGTGTTTGCAGAAGGTTTGTTCATATAGTGAAATATTATAATTTGGTGGAGGATGGTGGTCTAGTGGGTTAAACCACTGAACTGGTAAATTAAAGGTTGCTGGTTCGATCCCAGCATCCACCACCAGTGTGTCCTTGAGCAAGACACTTTACTCCATGTTGCTCCAGGGGGATTGTCCCTGTAATAAGTGCACTGTAAGTCGCTTTGGATAAAAGCGTCTGCCAAATGACTAAATGTAAATGTAATTTTGAACCCTATATCTGTGACTCTTATATCAAAACATGATATTGCAAATAAAAGGGGGAACATTTGCATCAAGCATGATTCTGATTGGATGAGCAGATCTGGTGAGCCAATTAGGATTGAAGCATTTGAATGATGCTCGGCATCCTCACAGCGTTGCCTCTGATAATGAACACATTTGTCATTCTCAGGGGAACAGACAGAGTGAAATAAACGACAGGTGAACAGACTGAGAAAGAAAGTGCACACCAGCTCTTCTCTCCGGATCACCTGAGTCAGATCAACCGAATGTCTCTCTTAATCCTTTTTCCACCCCCCCGTCCTTCTGCATATCATCACCATTCCTAAACACTATTTATAGGGTCACAGCGTTCCCTCACTTCGGGTTAAGAGGGGGTCATTGAAGTGTCACCCTGCCTGGTTAGTGAATGGGTGGGTGGACGAGTGTCAGTGGGCGTGAAGACGGAGAACATGGGAATCCCCTGCTGCTCAGGGCACATTTATTTTTACTTTTTTATTTGTTTGGCTTTCATCTGATCAGGTGTGATCTTAAAGGGACAGTGCACCCAAATACTCGTGTTCGGAGTGTCTCCGTTTAATAAAATCACAACAAATGTAGATATTTTTAAAGAATAAAGTCTTCTCTTTGTAATCAAGGGAAGCACACGGGTGAAAGAAAACAAGATGACTTGAGACGTCATGGACTGATGTGAAATGATCTCAGTCATGTGGCTTTCTGATTAGAGGTGTAATTTTCACTCTTTGATAAAATAAGTGAAATTGAAGAGAAGTCACATTTGGAGGGCAGAATGTTTGTAATGACACGAGGCTGATAAATAACCCTGAAACATCCTCGTCTGAGGACACTTGTCAATGCACACAATCCTACAGTCACGGTGAGTTTTCAACAGTTTTTCTCTCTGAAAGTGATCAAATTGTTCAGACTAATATCTGAATGAGCTTTCTTTCCTCTGCTCTTTCTGTGTGTTCATGTTGTTCCAAAGCTGCAGAAGGCATTTGTACATTAGAGAGAGAGAGAGAGAGAGAGAGAGAGAGAGAGAGAGAGAGAGAGAGAGGAAAAGCTTTTGACTTTAAAATGCATGCATTACATTAGTAATACTGTAGACTTTTCATAAGTGTAGTTTTATATGATTTCTTAGAATAACTTCAGAGTGGTTTCATGTCTATCACTGAACTGATCAAGGTTTGATAATAATCATAATAAATCATTAAATTATTTTTGGAGAGAGTCACTTGTGCAGTAATCTAATGACACTAGTGAATATGTAACTAGTAATTCATTACTTTTTCAATGGAACTCACCCAACACTGCACACTAGTCACACAGGCCGCAGATATTCTATTTGAATGTGTTTTTGGTCCTTTTAGAAGCAGAACACTTCCTGATCCCAGTATGTTTTCATTGGATAAGATGAGTAAGTGACAGAAGGTTGGTGTTGTGTTTTCTCTGAGGTCAGAGGGTTAATCTCAGTTTGTCTCTCACAGACTCTACTGTAAACCAACAGGGACACATCTTTACTGACCGACTACACACACACACACACACACACACTCGTCTCTTCAGGCCAAACAGTATTCTGATGTATTTGTTAATATTTCACAGATGAGTTTCTGATGGAGGGAGATGTCTGACGGAGAGAGGATTGTCAGGGGACTCTGCTGGATTACAGGCCGGAGAGGAGGGACAGTGGCGAACAGCTTTTGTGGGCTTTGTAAAGCTTAAATTGTCTCCTTCTCTGGGAAAGTGGAAACTCAACACCCCCCACAGGAGGTCTGGTTACCTGGTGAGAGTGGAAGAAAGAGAAAAACAGAGCGAGGGAGGGGCCGAGAGAGAAACGGGAGAAAGAGGAGAGAGGATGAATTGTTACCTTGAAGCTGGCAGGACGAACGAGTGATTTACAAACCTTATGAATGAAGGGAAGACACTCGTACTACTGTACATACACACTTAGAGAAGTGTTCAAGAAAAGAGATTTGATTGTCAGTTATGTGGATCAGTTCAGAGGAAAGAGTGGAGTTCAGGGGTTTTCAAACTGGGGTTCCGGGGAGAAAAGATGAAGGAAACTCCACCGTGTTTATCTGTTTTTGGGTTCTCGTCTCTTCTTGTTTATATTTGTATCTTTTTAGTGAGTTCTTCTCACTATAGTCTCTTTCTTTGGACTCGGAAGTGAAATTGTTGCTGTCTATTTTGGCTTAGTAACAATGTGTTGTCTTTATAATATCCTATTTACAAATGATCACACACACAAAAAAAGATAGATTGATATATATTTAAGATAAGGGGGTCCTTATCATATTTGGGGGTCTTTGACGTCATAAAGTTTGAAAACCCCACCTGTCAGCGCTTCGGATAAAAGCGTCTGCTAAATGACTAAAAGTAAGTGTAAATGTAAATGTAAAACCTCTGTAGAGTGGGTTAGTGAAGCGTTCATCAGGTCCTCTGGCGCCCTCTGTTGACTGAGACTGGAACTGCGTTTGCTGTCTTGGACGTGAGGAGCGCGTTCACGTTTGCTTCTTTAATGTTTCACTGGAGTTCAGGAATAGAAACTGTGCCCGTGTTATGTTCTGGATGATTATGAGTGTTGTTACTGCTTATAATAAACATTTGTTGTGAATGTTGAGAGAGATAAACGCCACATGTAGCAGTGTAGTGACGTGTCTTGTGTTTCATCAGGAGTGAAACTTGTGAGGACTCTTTTGAGCACATCAGCATAGCAACACCCTGGCAACCAGCCAAACCCCTGCAGCAGTAAACACACGTTGATGAGGATCGTCGTCATGGACACACGACACTTGATAGCCATGCGTCAAAATACTGAGTGTTGTTGATTATTTGTATAAAGATCTGTTGACATCTGCTGTTCTCCAGATAACGTATTGTTGTTTTATATCAGCCACAATAGATGAGCTTACATCAGTGACATAATAAAAGCCAACAGAGGACGACTGTTAAAGCAGAGGAGGATTGGATTACTCCACCCATCTGACCTTTGTCAAAGAAACGGATCAAACACTTTGACGCATAATGGACATGACGGGGTGTGGCGTGCAGGTAACTCAAGCACAGGTAGATCACCACACCTATATTCACATTTTCAGCTTTAACTCATCACTCCCATCTTAAATAAAACACCTTCACGTCTTGAGATTGACCTCGACACCGAGTACTAGAGAATAAAAATGTAGAAGACACAGTTACAGACACTTTCCTCTAGATGTCAGAAGAAACTCCGGTGAGCCCGGCCGGACTTTAATGTCCAACATGTAGGACAACTGATGACAGAAACCAGGAATGTTAAGACCAGGGCCCCGTTGCATAAAGCACCTTAAATGTACCTTAAGTATTACTAAAGTTATTCTCCTATTGTCTTTGGTGAAGGAAATCACACCTGAAGTGTCACACAGATCTCTGATCAGGATGTGTGAACGTTAAATGATGGAATCTAAACTCTTTGTAAGTCGCTTTGGATAAAAGCGTCTGTTAAATGTCTAAATGGATACGGGCGGGTTTATTATGTCAAATATTCACATGTTCCACTTTCTCTTTCTGTGTTTACACATGTTAAGTAGGATTATTATGGTAATAGATTTCATCATTATTCATCGTTTAGCCGGCTGTCTGTCGGTCAGTCATTGGGTAAATGACATGATTGTATTGTATGTAGTTTAAAGCATTAACAGCAACAATATTGAAGTCGCATTCCTCTGTGTGAATATTTATTGGACCTTTTTTCTACTTTGATAAGATTTTCTAAATGTCTCTCATAGAATAACATCGTCTCTCTCTCTGTTTGCTTTATTTTCTGGACGTCCGTCATGAAGGAAACTGAATCTGAATCACGTCTGCGCCTCTTTCATTAATATCCCCAAACAGCGTTCGTGACGGAAGATTCTCTCTTGTACATTTAAATAAACAAAACGTGAGGTTACAGTCAGTGGACGTCCAGTCCTCCAGTCCCCCCCCCCCCCCCCCCCGATAAAATAAAAGAAACACATGTGCGGAAATTACGTCATATTTCAAAATCAAATAACCGGACTAGAGTAAATACGAGATTTGAAAATCTAAATTTGTCTAGTGTGTGATGCTGTGATTGTAAAGACAATGTAACATTTAAGTCGATATGTTTATTCATATAAACCTCCACACGATGATTTTTAACTGGAGTATGATTGTTTTACAGTTTTTTATACACGTAATCCGTGACGTTCATTCAGTTGAGCCGGTTTGTCCGGTTGAGGGCGTGACCGCAGCTGCGCGTGCTGGTGACTGGGCTCGTGCTACCGCCTCATTAATATTAATGACGTAACGAGACGTTGTTCTTCTGAAGCTCTAACTGATTGGCCAAAGGCAGACTTTGACAAGCAGGTGAGTTCGCATCGTGATTCGTTGCTGTCTGAACAAAAACATGATTATTCATGAGCTGATCATCTTGGCGCTCCGCCTCCTTTACTTTGAAGTTTCGCCTGCAGTCAAGTGACACGGACACGGAGGAGAATCTGTGTGTTCAATCTCTTCATGGAATAAAAGGTAAATCATATCTAAACGTGTGTGTGTGTGTATGTGTGTGTGTGTTAAGATTCCATTGAGTTTCAGACGATAATAACCTCATTTAGGTGTTAATGAGTTTCGTTACTTTAGAGACATTTAATGCGTATAAAATGTGTAAGAGGCACCCCATAATATGGTGTAAAATTGTATGTAGCACACGTGTGTTTATATGTGTATAATTAATTTATCTCACAGGATGTACAGTTGAAATACAGAGTTCATTGTAAGCGGTGGTTATTGATAAGTTACCTATTAGTAACAGGTGCAGATAACACACCACTTGCGTTTTGGGTTCATGTGCTCACTGTGCAACTTTCTTTATAGCTTTATAATAGTTAAAAGTCTATATCTACTGATTTATAGAAAGTCTGTAGATTGAAATATGTGAGTCACATGTGACATTTTATAACATATGTAATAAACATGAGCGATTGTCATTTCTCTGGGAAGCATGAGAGGACTGCAGGTGTATAAATATTGTGTGTGTTGACCAGGAGACGTTCACTGGGATGTAAATTTGTGCTTATTGATTTGCATGTGTTCCTGGTGAGTGTGAGAAGAGACGAGAACACAAACCTGAACACATTCTCGACATTCGCACTGTTTACACACACACACACGCCAAATCTTCTTCTTTATGTGAAATATCTTGGACGAGAGATGATCTGATAAAGCTTGTTTCGATTTTCTGCTGTCTTCACATGTCAATCATTCAGATCAACCCATTTTCTTACTCCAGCCGAACAGCTTTCCTGACAAACGCCAGCTTGTTGTTAGACTGGTTTGTTGGAAACTACTGCTGATTTTTGCCGGGTTGTGATGCAAAACACAATAGAATTGAGCGTTTTATTTTTCTTTCCCAGCCGTTGGCTGTAGATGAAGTTTCAGTGTTTATGGACAGAAGTAAACTGAGCGTTTGCCCAGCTCCATCTAACAACAAGCCGGCACACTGAGTACACTTGTTTTGCACACCGATAAGACAATCGTTTAGTTTGTGGGAAATGTCAACATGTGTTTGTTTCAAGCCGGCGCATGTCGTTGGAGACATGTGTTTGAGACGTATGATTATATCTGTGAGGTGAGAGCTGCTGGTCGTTTATTCAGTCTTTCACAGGGTGTGTATGAATAGCCTGCAGAAAAACATCTCGACGGCTCTTGTTAGAGTAAGTCAATGTGGGTAGAGAAACTTAAAAATCTAGCCCAACCAGAGTAACATCAACTAGAACTGGATTACAGGCGTTCTAAATCTTTGCCACAATACACTGACACAGCCTGGTGTGTGTGTGTGAGAAATATTCTCCGTCCTTTAGTGAATGGCTTTGGATAAAAGCATCAGCTAAATAACTGTTGATTTATATCTGAATGAAAACACTGCTGTATTCTCTATAGATCTGAACTGGAAACGTCTCTTTCTGTTGCTTTGAGAGGAAAGATTCCGACAGGAATGTCAAATGTGAAATAAGAGGAGTGACCCGGCTCAGACCCAAATCACAGTTAAAGGAGTAGTTCACTTTCAACATAAATGTTCATGATCATTTACTCCCCTCATGTCATTCAAGATGTTTATGTGTCTTTAGTGGAAAGGAAATGAAGGTTTATGATGAAAACATTCCAGGATTTTTCTCCATATAGTGACTTCAATGGACTCCAAACACTTGAAGGTCAAAATGAATTTCAGTGGAACTTCAAAAGACTTTAAACCAAACCAGACCACTCCTTTTATATAAAAAAATATATGCTTAATAAACACAAATGGCCGCCTTGCTCGGTACTGAGATGCGTGTTAATGACTTCACAAAATACGTTATTATGTTAAAAAGGTCACGCTTGATGTAGGCGAAAGTACCGGGTCTGGGTACATGGTCTGGTTTGGTTTAAAGTCTTTTGAAGCTGCACTGAAACTAATTTTCACCTTCAAGGGTTAGGAGTCCATTGAAGTCACTATATGGAGAAAAATCCTGGATTGTTTTCATCATAAACCTTCATTTCTTTTCCACTAAATACACAAACACATAAACATCTTGGATGACATGAGGGGAGTAAATGATAATCAACATTTATTTTGAAAGTGAACTACTCCTTTAAGTGCTCTGATGAGGTCAAATTATCATTTTGTTTTCGGATCAATTTGAGGCGAGCAAAACTTGTTTGTCTGGTCCTATCAATCACAACATAAGGACATGAAATGAACAGCAGCTCATGTGGTGACTACTGCACCGCCCAACTAGAATATTCAGGATATTTCATAAAAGTATTTTCATATTTATTTGATAAACGGGATAATTTATTTGGCCAGCAGCAGATCGAGAGCCCCGGGCGAGTCACAAGCACGCCAAGTCTGTTTATTTGTTCCTGTTTATCTTTGACAGATTAAATAAACATGTGAAGGTTATCTGGATTGATCGACTCATTCAACAATCTGACGTTCAGTCTTTCTGTCACGTTGAGTAATAAAAGAGAACTTTGAAGTCCAGTAAAATGTCTTAATGAAATCTGACAAGTTGTGGTTAGATATGTGACAGATACAATATTTACGTTTGATGTTACAGCATGAGACAGCAGAAGGTTAAGCAGTCAAAAGTTCTCTTTGGTTTTCTCATCAGGTGCAGTGTGTAGCCATGGCTGCATGGGTGGAGGCGTCCACGAGGGATCTGAGTCCGTCAGCGGCGCTCATTAGCCAAAGCAAGACTTCACTTTCTGCCTCACTGCTGTCTGGACACGCCTGTAAGCCAGCGCTGGCCCCCAAACCCCGCCTCATGCCCAAACCCTTTGCCTTCCAAAGGAACGCGACTATCCGTCCGATCAAGGCCCCGAAAATCACCTCTGCTAGACAGCTCCAGCGAGCTGCGTCTTCTGATGCTCTCGACTCGTTGGTTTCCAGTAAGTCAGAGCTAGTAGAGACTCATGTCCAAAATACCTCAGAATCTGTCAAACCAAATGGCACATTGAAAGTGTCTGTCAAAAGTGCATCAACCAAACCCGCCCCACTCGGACCAAAACCAGCTTTAACACCAAAGACAGACCTCGGTCAGAATCCTGACACAATACGGACGGCTCCAAACACAAAGCCTGAAGACGACAAGAACTTTCAGTCCAGGGCAAGAGCCAAATCTTTGGGTTCTCAAGAGCAGAAAGCTCTCAGACAGACGCCGAAGGGAGAAAGCAGATCTGGTGACGCAGACTTCAGAGCATCTTCACTGTGTTGGCCTGTTAGAAACCGTCTGTCTGTGGGGTTGAGCTCAAGATTTGAGTCACCGGAGAGAGAGGTTGGTACTGTGAGGAGAGATGAGCCGCCGCTGTCTCCTTCAGAATCAAAACCTCAGGAGGACGAGGAGACCAGCGGCACCAGCATTAAGAGACGGATAAGTCTGCTCTTCGACCGTTCCGCTGCTTCTCAACACAGAGACGTGTTCAACAAGAAAGACAGCGCACCTGCTGAAATATCTGTGGATATTAAACAGAGAATCAAGAATCTCAGCTTGAACACACAAGAGCCCAGAGTTCGGCTGCCGTCCACCGGAGATCTCAAATGGTTGGTGTTTGCTCACACAGCATGATGTTTGTTCTTTAGGCCTAAAACAATTCTTTATAGACCAGCTTAATGAGTTTGTAACACATTTCTCTTTTATTGTATTCACAGTCTACCACATGAGAAGACACAGAGCGATTCGGCACAGTCGTCACCTTTACAGAACGGGCCGGCCAAAACCACCGCGTCTGAGAACAATGTCTCGCAGAAGAACTCCACACTGAGCTCTGCAGATGATGAAGAAGAGGAGGAGGAGGATGATGATGCAGCTGATGAGGACAAAGAGAACTGTGTGTCTGTGCCTGTTTACAGGAGGGTCGGGATGGCCGGGATGGTCAAAGATACAGAGAGAAAGACACAAGAAGAAAAAGAAAAACAGCATAAGGAGGAACAGTTACAGAAAGAACGGGAAAGAGAAAAACATTTGGAGGACGAGAGAAAGTTAAGAGAGGAAATGGAAAGACGGCAAGAGGAAGAACGCTTGAAAGAGGAAAGAAAACAGGAGGAGGAAAAGCAAAGACAAGGGGAAGAAAGGAGGAGACAAGAGCTCGAAAGACAGAAAAGAATTGAAGAAGAAAGAAAACTAGAGGAGGAGAGAGAGAGAGAGGCTGAAAGAGAAACACGACGAGAACAAGAGAGACTAGAGCGAGACAAACAGATTGAGGAGCAGAAGAGAAGGATGGAAGAGAAAAGAGAAAAAGAGAGACAGAGAGAAGAGCAAAGACTGAGAGAGGAGCGAGAAAAAGAGAGACTCAGGAAAGAGAAAGAAATGGAAGAAGAGAGACAGAGAATTGAAGAGGAAAGACAAAGAGAGAAGCTAAGACTGAGACAGGAGAGAGAAAAACAAGAGATGATAAAGAAAGAGAGAGAGATTGAAGAGAAAAAACGGATTGAAGAGGAGGAAAGATTGAGACGAGAAAAAGAAAACCAGGAGAGATTAAAAAAAGAAAGAGAGATGGAGGAAAGAAAACAACTTGAGGAGCAAAGATTAAAACAAGAGAGAGAAAAAGAGGAGAGATTAAAAAAAGAAAGAGAGATGGAGGAAAGAAAACAACTTGAGGAGCAAAGATTAAAACAAGAGAGAGAAAAAGAGGAGAGATTAAAAAAAGAAAGAGAGATGGAGGAAAGAAAACAACTTGAGGAGCAAAGATTGAGACTGGAGAGAGAAAAAGAGGAGAGATTAAAGAAAGAGAGAGAGATAGAGGAAAGAAAACGAATTGAAGAGGAGGAACGATTTAGACAGGAGAGAGAAATGGAGAGAATAAGGAAAGAAAGAGAGATGGAGGAAAGAAGACAACTTGAGGAGCAAAGATTGAGACAAGAAAGAGAAAAAGAGGAGAGATTTAAAAAAGAAAGAGAGATGGAAGAGAAAAGACTACTTGAGGAGCAAAGATTGAGACTGGAGAAATTAAAAGAGGAGAGATTAAAGAAAGAGAGAGAGATGGAGGAAAGAAAACAAATTGAAGAGGAGGAACGATTAAGACTGGAGAGAGAAATGGAGAGAATAAGGAAAGAAAGGGAGATGGAGGAAAGAAGACGATTTGAGGAGCAAAGATTGAGACAAGAAAGAGAAATCAAGGAGAGATTAAAAAAAGAAAGAGAGATGGAAGAGAAAATACTACTTGAGGAGCAAAGATTGAGACAGGAGAGAGAAAAAGAGAGACAGAGGAAAGAGAAAGAAATGGAGGAGAAAAGACAAATTGAGGAGGAGCAAAGATTGAGACAACTAAGAGAAATGGAGAGACTACGGAAAGAAAGAGAAATGGAAGAGAAAAGATTAAGAGAAGAAAGAGAGGAGAAACTAAAGCAAGAGAGAGAAATGGAAGAAAGAAGGCGAGTTGAAGATGAGAAAAGATGGAGACAAGAAAGAGAAAAGGCGAGATTGAGAATGGAGAGAGATGATGTAGCTGTCCGTCGTGATCTAATAAGTTTTGATGGTGATGAGACACAGAGTGAAGTCTCTTCTCAGCTCCCTGGTGTTCTTTATGATGATTTCTCTGTGAAACCACGGCGATGGGGAACCGGGACCAGTCGCTCCTCAACACCATCTCCATCCGGAGAAGCTCCGAGTGATGATGCTGTTCATGACTGGATGGAATCCAATGATCCTGAATCCCCCGGACTACAGATACCTCAGGTGCTGAAATAAATCCAAATATATCTGTTGACATGCATTTGTCAAGTTGAATGTGTGTTTGATTCAGAACACTTGAATGTGCAGAACTCAACGGGTGAAGATCAAGACCCCTGTTACCAAGACCAGACTGAAACTGACTCACAAACAAGCAGATCTACATCTGATCACGTCACATCACGGCAGGTGAGACATTCACTACACACGTCACCTTTACTGATGTTGAGATTGAAAAGTTTGACAGGTGACAATTCTGTCATGGCCTGTGTGTGAGTCTTTCTTCAGGGGTTTTGTGTTCATACAGTAGAAGAAACTCATTCAGGTTTGACATTACGATGGATCAATGATGAAGGAACTTTGGGTGTCATGTGACATCATCAGAATGAAAACATGGCAAACATATTCAGGGCACCCATGGGCCGTCCCACACCCAATCTCTGTCCTTATATAGAAACAGAAGGGTTTCACCCATCAGTCATGACGTTCTGCGTGTCCTCCCACAATCTCTGCATTTATTGTGTATGAATTTGATTTGTGCTCTGACAAGTGTCACACGTCTGCTCACAACACTGTGTGGATAGGAGTTGTGATGTGTTGACTGGAGGACAAATCTTTTGTCTCTATTGATCTTTGTATCATTTGGAATTTCTCACTGGTGTCTCATGATGGAATTGTGTGATGTCACAGATGTTTTTTTGTGTTGGGTGTGTGCGCATGTGGCTGTGTGTGTAGCTACATGAGTTTATTCTTAGATAATGCTTGTTTTTTGAGTGAAGACTGTGGCGTTTTCCGACAACACCTACAGTGATGAAGTACACAATGTGACTGGACGTAAATAATAAACCTCCTACTTCATACTAAACACAATGATTGTGTAGTGCACGTGTATGGAGAGACAGATGGAGAGACCTGCGCGTGTGCTCATCAATAAAGAGGAAGTCAAGTAAGGGTCAGAGGTTTTCAGCCATCACAATATCATAAAGATGTTTAATACTCAGGTGTTGTGTGGGCCTGTGGAGTCTCTCTAAAAACAACAGAAAATCATAGAGACATTTTGAGAAAATCTGGAGAAATCTGTCAGCTTGGCTTCATTGTGGATCACCTAATCTTCACATTTACACTTGAATATTAAAGCTTCAGTCTACACCAGGCTTTGTTAGTACTGGTGTTTATGAGCTACACTTGAGCCACACTTGAGAAACAGTTGAGATGCAATTGATACAGTTGTGAAACAGTTGAGATACAATTGAAATACACTTGAGAAACAGTTGAGATGCAATTGAAATACAGTTGAGATGCAATTGATACAGTTGAGAAACAGTTGAGATACAGTTGAGATACACTTGAGAAACAGTTGAGATACACTTGAGAAACAGTTTAGATACAACTGAAATACACTTGAGAAACAGTTGAGTGACAATTGAGATAAATTGGGAAACAGTTGAGATGTAATTGAAATAAACTTGAGAAACAGTTGAGATACAATTGAAATAAACTTGAGAAACAGTTGAGATGCAATTGAGATACACTTGAGAAATAGTTGAGATATAACTGAAAAACACTTGAGATGCAGTTGAGATACAATTGAAATAAACTTGAGAAACAGTTGAGATACAATTGAAATAAACTGGAGAAACAGTTGAGATGCAATTGAGATACAGTTGAGATACAACTGAAATACACTTGAGAAACAGTTGAGATACAACTGAAATACACTTGAGAAACAGTTGAGATGCAATTGAGAAACAGTTGAGCGACAATTGAAATAAAATGGAGAAACAGTTGAGATGCAATTGAGAAACAGTTGAGCGACAATTGAAATAAAATGGAGAAACAGTTGAGATGCAATTGAGATACAGTTGAGATACAACTGAAATACACTTGAGAAACAGTTGAGATACAACTGAAATGCACTTGAGAAACAGTTGAGATGCAATTGAGAAACAGTTGAGCGACAATTGAAATAAAATGGAGAAACAGTTGAGATGCAATTGAGAAACAGTTGAGCGACAATTGAAATAAAATGGAGAAACAGTTGAGATGCAATTGAGATACAGTTGAGATACAACTGAAATACACTTGAGAAACAGTTGAGATACAACTGAAATACACTTGAGAAACAGTTGAGATACAACTGAAATGCACTTGAGAAACAGTTGAGATGCAATTGAGAAACAGTTGAGCGACAATTGAAATAAAATGGAGAAACAGTTGAGATGCAATTGAGAAACAGTTGAGCGACAATTGAAATAAAATGGAGAAACAGTTGAGATGCAATTGAGAAACAGTTGAGCGACAATTGAAATAAAATGGAGAAACAGTTGAGATGCAATTGAGAAACAGTTGAGCGACAATTGAAATAAAATGGAGAAACAGTTGAGATGCAATTGAGATACAGTTGAGATACAACTGAAATACACTTGAGAAACAGTGGAGATACAACTGAAATACACTTGAGAAACAGTTGAGATGCAATTGAGAAACAGTTGAGCGACAATTGAAATAAAATGGAGAAACAGTTGAGATGCAATTGAGAAACAGTTGAGCGACAATTGAAATAAAATGGAGAAACAGTTGAGATGCAATTGAGATACAGTTGAGATACAACTGAAATACACTTGAGAAACAGTTGAGATACAACTGAAATGCACTTGAGAAACAGTTGAGATGCAATTGAGAAACAGTTGAGCGACAATTGAAATAAAATGGAGAAACAGTTGAGATGCAATTGAGAAACAGTTGAGCGACAATTGAAATAAAATGGAGAAACAGTTGAGATGCAATTGAGATACAGTTGAGATACAATTGAAATACACTAGTGAAACAGTTGAGATACAACTGAGATACACTTGAGAAACAGTTGAGATGCAATTGAGAAACAGTTGAGCGACAATTGAAATAAAATGGAGAAACAGTTGAGATGCAATTGAGATACAGTTGAGATACAATTGAAATACACTTGTGAAACAGTTGAGATACAACTGAGATACACTTGAGAAACAGTTGAGATGCAATTGAGAAACAGTTGAGATGCAATTGAGAAACAGTTGAGATGCAATTGAGATACACTTGAGAAATAGATGAGATATAACTGAAAAACACTTGAGATGCAGTTGAGATACAATTGATATAAACTTGAGAAACAGTTGAGATACAATTGAAATAAATTTGAGAAACAGTTGAGATGCAATTGAGAAACAGTTGAGCGACAATTGAAATACAATTGAGAAACAGTTGAGATGCAAACAGTTGAGATACAATTGAAATACACTTGAGAAACAGTTGAGATACAAACAGTTGAGATACAATTGAAATACACTTGAGAAACAGTTGAGATACAATTGAAATACACTTGAGAAACAGTTGAGATACAATTGAAATACACTTGAGAAACAGTTGAGATACAAACAGTTGAGATACAATTGAAATACACTTGAGAAACAGTTGAGATACAATTGAAATACACTTGAGAAACAGTTGAGATACAATTGAAATACACTTGAGAAACAGTTGAGATACAAACAGTTGAGATACAATTGAAATACACTTGAGAAACAGTTGAGATACAATTGAAATACACTTGAGAAACAGTTGAGATACAAACAGTTGAGATACAATTGAAATACACTTGAGAAACAGTTGAGATACAAACAGTTGAGATACAATTGAAATACAATTGAAATACACCTGAGAAACAGTTGAAATGCAATTGAGATACACTTGAGAAACAGTTGAGATACAAACAGTTGAGATACAATTGAAATACACTTGAGAAACAGTTGAGATACAATTGAAATACACTTGAGAAACAGTTGAGATACAAACAGTTGAGATACAAACAGTTGAGATACAATTGAAATACACTTGAGAAACAGTTGAGATACACCTGAGAAACAGTTGAAATGCAGTTAAGATACACTTGAGAAACAGTTGAGATACAATTGAGATACAATTGAAATACACTTGAGAAACAGTTGAGATACAAACAGTTGAGATACAATTGAAATACAATTGAAATACACTTGAGAAACAGTTGAGATACAATTGAAATAAACTTGAGAAACAGTACACCTGAGAAACAGTTGAAATGCAATTGAGATACACTTGAGAAACAGTTGAAATGCAATTGAAATACACTTGAGAAACAGTTGAGATACACCTGAGAAACAGTTGAAATGCAGTTAAGATACACTTGAGAAACAGTTGAGATACAAACAGTTGAGATACAATTGAAATACACTTGAGAAACAGTTGAGATACACCTGAGAAACAGTTGAAATGCAGTGAAGATACACCTGAGAAACAGTTGAAATGCAATTGAGATACACTTGAGAAACAGTTGAAATGCAATTGAAATACACTTGAGAAACAGTTGAGATACAATTGAAATACACTTGAGAAACAGTTGAGAAACAGTTGAAATAAACTTGAGAAACAGTTGAGATGCAATTGAAATACACCTGAGAAACAGTTGAAATGCAATTGAGATACACTTGAGAAACAGTTGAGATACAAACAGTTGAGATACAATTGAAATACACTTGAGAAACAGTTGAGATACAATTGAAATAAACTTGAGAAACAGTTGAGATGCAATTGAAATAAACTTGAGAAACAGTTGAGCGACAATTGAAATAAACTGGAGAAACAGTTGAGATGCAATTGAGAAACAGTTGAGATGCAATTGAGATACACTTGAGAAATAGTTGAGATATAACTGAAAAACACTTGAGATGCAGTTGAGATGCAATTGAGAAACAGTTGAGCGACAATTGAAATAAACTTGAGAAACAGTTGAGATACAATTAAAATAAACTTGAGAAACAATTGAGATACAATTGAAATAAACTTGAGAAACAGTTGAGATGCAATTGAAATACAATTAAGATACAATTGAGATACAGTTGAGAAACAGTTGAGATGCAATTGAGATACAATTGAGATACAGTTGAGATGCAATTGATACACTTGAGAAACAGTTGAGATGCAATTGAAATACACTTGAGAAACAGTTGAGATACAAACAGTTGAGATACAAACAGTTGAGATACAAACAGTTGAGATACAAACAGTTGAGATACAATTGAAATACACTTGAGAAACAGATGAGATACAATTGAAATAAACTTGAGAAACAGTTGAGATGCAATTGAAATACACTTGACAAACAGTTGAGATACAAACAGTTGAGATACAAATGAAATACACTTGAGAAACAGTTGAGATACAATTGAAATACACTTGAGAAACAGTTGAGATGCAATTGATACAGTTGAGATACAATTGAGATACAGTTGAGATACAACTGAAATACACTTGAGAAACAGTTGAGTGACAATTGAGATAAATTGGGAAACAGTTGAGATATAATTGAAATAAACTTGAGAAACAGTTGAGATGCAATTGAAATACACTTGAGAAACAGTTGAGATACAAACAGTTGAGATACAATTGAAATACAATTGAAATACACTTGAGAAACAGTTGAGATACAATTGAAATAAACTTGAGAAACAGTACACCTGAGAAACAGTTGAAATGCAATTGAGATACACTTGAGAAACAGTTGAAATGCAATTGAAATACACTTGAGAAACAGTTGAGATACACCTGAGAAACAGTTGAAATGCAGTTAAGATACACTTGAGAAACAGTTGAGATACAAACAGTTGAGATACAATTGAAATACACTTGAGAAACAGTTGAGATACACCTGAGAAACAGTTGAAATGCAGTGAAGATACACCTGAGAAACAGTTGAAATGCAATTGAGATACACTTGAGAAACAGTTGAAATGCAATTGAAATACACTTGAGAAACAGTTGAGATACAATTGAAATACACTTGAGAAACAGTTGAGAAACAGTTGAAATAAACTTGAGAAACAGTTGAGATGCAATTGAAATACACCTGAGAAACAGTTGAAATGCAATTGAGATACACTTGAGAAACAGTTGAGATACAAACAGTTGAGATACAATTGAAATACACTTGAGAAACAGTTGAGATACAATTGAAATACACTTGAGAAACAGTTGAGATACAAACAGTTGAGATACAAACAGTTGAGATGCAATTGAGATACATTGAGAAACATTTGAGATGCAATTGAAATAAACTTGAGAAACAGTTGAGATGCAATTGAGATACACTTGAGAAATAGTTGAGATAGAACTGAAAAACACTTGAGATGCAGTTGAGATGCAATTGAGAAACAGTTGAGCGACAATTGAAATAAACTTGAGAAACTACTGAGATACAATTGAAATACACTGGAGAAACAGTTGAGATGCAATTGAGATACACTTGAGAAATAGTTGAGATATAACTGAAAAACACTTGAGATGCAGTTGAGATACAATTGAAATACACTGGAGAAACAGTTGAGATGCAATTGAGATACACTTGAGAAATAGTTGAGATATAACTGAAAAACACTTGAGATGCAGTTGAGATACAATTGAAATAAACTTGAGAAACAGTTGAGATGCAATTGAAATAAACTTGAGAAACAGTTGAGCGACAATTGAAATAAACTGGAGAAACAGTTGAGATGCAATTGAGAAACAGTTGAGATGCAATTGAGATACACTTGAGAAATAGTTGAGATATAACTGAAAAACACTTGAGATGCAGTTGAGATGCAATTGAGAAACAGTTGAGCGACAATTGAAATAAACTTGAGAAACAGTTGAGATACAATTAAAATAAACTTGAGAAACAATTGAGATACAATTGAAATAAACTTGAGAAACAGTTGAGATACAATTAAAATAAACTTGAGAAACAATTGAGATACAATTAAAATAAACTTGAGAAACAATTGAGATACAATTGAAATAAACTTGAGAAACAGTTGAGATGCAATTGAAATACAATTAAGATACAATTGAGATACAGTTGAGAAACAGTTGAGATGCAATTGAGATACAATTGAGATACAGTTGAGATGCAATTGATACACTTGAGAAACAGTTGAGATGCAATTGAAATACACTTGAGAAACAGTTGAGATACAAACAGTTGAGATACAAACAGTTGAGATACAAACGGTTGAGATACAATTGAAATACACTTGAGAAACAGATGAGATACAATTGAAATAAACTTGAGAAACAGTTGAGATGCAATTGAAATACACTTGACAAACAGTTGAGATACAAACAGTTGAGATACAAATGAAATACACTTGAGAAACAGTTGAGATACAATTGAAATACACTTGAGAAACAGTTGAGATGCAATTGATACAGTTGAGATACAATTGAGATACAGTTGAGATACAACTGAAATACACTTGAGAAACAGTTGAGTGACAATTGAGATAAATTGGGAAACAGTTGAGATATAATTGAAATAAACTTGAGAAACAGTTGAGATGCAATTGAAATACACTTGAGAAACAGTTGAGATACAAACAGTTGAGATACAATTGAAATACACTTGAGAAACAGTTGAGATACAAACAGTTGAGATACAATTGAAATACACTTGAGAAACAGTTGAGATACAATTGAAATAAACTTGAGAAACAGTTGAGATGCAATTGAAATACACTTGAGAAACAGTTGAGATACAATTGAAATACACTTGAGAAACAGTTGAGATACAATTGAAATACACTTGAGAAACAGTTGAGATGCAATTGAAATACACTTGAGAAACAGTTGAGATGCAATTGATACAGTTGAGAAACAGTTGAGATACAATTGAGATACAGTTGAGATACAACTGAAATACACTTGAGAAACAGTTGAGATATAATTTAAATAAACTTGAGAAACAGTTGAGTGACAATTGAGATACATTGAGAAACATTTGAGATACAATTGAAATAAACTTGAGAAACAGTTGAGATGCAATTGAGATACACTTGAGAAATAGTTGAGATAGAACTGAAAAACACTTGAGATGCAGTTGAGATGCAATTGAGAAACAGTTGAGCGACAATTGAAATAAACTTGAGAAACTGCTGAGATACAATTGAAATACACTTGAGAAACAGTTGAGATGCAATTGAGATACATTGAGAAACATTTGAGATGCAATTGAAATAAACTTGTGAAACAGTTGAGATGCAATTGATACACTTGAGAAACAGTTGAGATACAATTGAAATACACTTGAGAAACAGTTGAGATGCAATTGATACACTTGTGAAACAGTTGAGATACAATTGAAATACACTTGAGAAACAGTTGAGATGCAATTGATACACTTGTGAAACAGTTGAGATACAATTGAAATACACTTGAGAAACAGTTGAGATGCAATTGAAATACAATTGAGATACAATTGAGATACAGTTGAGAAACAGTTGAGATGCAATTGAGATACAATTGAGATACAGTTGAGAAACAGTTGAGATGCAATTGAAATACAATCGAGATGCAATTGAAATAAACTTGAGAAACAGCTGAGATGAAATTGAAATACACTTGAGAAACAGTTGAGATGCAATTGAAATACAATTGAGATACAATTGAGATACAGTTGAGATACAGTTGAGAAACAGTTGAGATGCAATTGAATTATACTTGAGATACAGCTGAGATACAATTGAGATAAACTTGAGAAACAGTTGAGACATAGTTGTTCAACACAGTTGTTGCATTTTTGACTGGTAAGAGCAGATTTTGCATGTCCAATGTTTTGAGGAAG